>VXBX01005923.1:348813-372625 GCA_013400415.1 Scytalopus superciliaris | reverse complement strand
AAAAAAAAGTGGGAGAGATGGTGCGAGACAGGAGAAACTCCTGCCTGATCCTGCCCCCCTGCCTGGCTTCAGCGCCGCATCTCAGACTGAACTGCGCTCTGGATTTCAGCTCTGTGCCCTCATGACATCCCATTGCAGTACCATAATCCTGGATTTCATCACCCACGGTCTGAAGTGTCGGGCAGCCCCACAGCAGCCCCGATATCGCGGTCACGGGTCACGGCTGCAGCAATGCACTGTTTCAGCTCCGTGCAGAGCAATCCCTCTGCCTCCCAGAGCCACAGACAAATGTGGGTGATCTCCCTGGTGCTGTGGTATTTCTGTTTTGAACCAGGAAAAAAAAAAAATAAATATCACAACAAAATTTTTACTGGCAGCCACCATCTAGGCTATATCCCTGCTCTAGAGATAACAGGCCACAGCTCTGACCCAAAAACCTGATTTCTTCTGATTACGCTTATTCTGCTTCCAGGAAAGGCTGTTTTGCTGGTTGTAGCCCCCTCCCCGCACCCAGCACTAACATCCTTTCTTCTGCCTGCAGGAGGCCTGGACATGCTGATTCTTAACCACGTTGGCTCATCGTACTTTGGGTTTTTTGATGGAGATGTTGAGCACGTACGAAAGCTCATGGAAATCAACTTCCTCAGCTACGTGGCCATGACCACATCAGCCCTGCCTATGCTGAAGGAGAGTGAGGGCAGCATTGTAGTGGTTTCATCCATGGCAGGTGAGTGGGGAGTGAGGTGGGTGACACGGGATTCACTCAAAAACCACCATGAACTGATTTCCAGAAGTAGCAAGCAGACACTGGGCATCCTAAAGGAGCCATAACTGCTTAACACCAAAAAAAAAACACCAAAACCAACCCCAACACCAAAATCCAGATAATTTTTGAATTTTCTTGATGGAATTAATTCTCTGATACAACCCAATTGCCCCAGCTTGCTTTTTGATCAGCTCTGCAACTAAACCCCACAGCTGGTGCGTTGGTCAGTGTTCTGGTGATCAGCTTAGCTCAGGATCCAGGGACAGGAGTTGAACTTTGCTCCATCTGTCCCCACTGAGGGGTTTGTGGTTGCTGTGGGTTGCTTATACCCTCAGTAGGGACATGAGCCATGGCGTTGACCTTAAGACCTTAAAAGAGCTGGAAGCCAACAGGAATATTTGTAATGCTGCTATTCAGGTGCCAGAATGACATTTCACTAACAGTAAACCCCCTTTGGGGAAAATACTCTCTCTGATGAAGGGCAAAACAGAGGTTCAGGCAGAGAACTTCACTCTGTGTCCAGGTAAAGTTGGATTTCCTTTTACTGTCCCCTACTCTGCAACCAAGTTCGCCCTGGATGGATTTTTCAGCTCCCTGAGGCAGGAATTCAGCATTCAGAGCATTAATGTTTCCATCACACTCTGCATCCTTGGCTTCATCGACACTGGTAAGAGCTGTGCTGTTTGATTCACTGGTCAAGGGATGAGCATCACTATCCCAGCTTCCACCAGAACCAGTCAAACTAATTTATTTCCCCACGCCACACAAAATCAGCCACCATTTACAGGCTGGCAGAGCCAAACATCCGACTAATCCAAATGCTGGCCAACTCCCTCTCATCAATCCCACCCACCAAAGCAGGAGCAAAGAATGGTAATGCAGTGTATGCATACTGCATTTTCTCAATGAAATTTGTACTGATACAACCCAACTACTGCAGTTTGCTTTTTGACCAGCTCTGCCATTAAACCCCATGCTCTGGTGTCAGGCCAATTTGAGACACAGAGCTCACATACTCCCAGCACGTTCTGCAGGGCAGCAGATTTGAGTCTTACCAATTTATTTACATTTTGACATGCACACTGATACATCCAACTTCAGAAAACATTTTGCCAAGTCCATTTTGTTTCATGTTAAGGTGGCCTTCCTTGGCCTCCCCCACGTGCTCCTTATCCCCTCTGTGTACCCCTCAGCGTACTCCTTGAGCCCTTACTCCCCTTTCAGCCCCTCTATATGTCCCTCAGACACTTCCTCATCCCTCATATGCTCCTCAGCCCCTGTCTCCTCCTCAGCTCCCTCAGGGTCCTAATTTGCCCCTCATCCCCCCTCGGGGTCCCTGCTCTCATCCTCCTGTGTTCCCCTCAGGGTCGCCACTCACCCCCTCATCCTCCTGTGTGCTCTCTGGAGTCCCCATTCATCCCTTATCCTTCTCTCTGTCCCTCTTGGGATCCCCACTCTCCCCTCATCCTCCTGGTGTCCCCTTCGGGGTCCCCACACTCCCCTCATCCGTTAATGTCCCACTCAGTATCCCCACTCTCCACTCACCTCTCCACGTGCCCGCTGGGGTCCCCACTCATCCCTCACCCTCCTCTCTGTCTCCCTCGGGAACCCCACTCCGCCCTCATCCTTCTGTGTCCCCCTCGGGGTCTCCACTCGCCCCTCATCCCCCCGTGCACCCGTCGGGGTCCCCACTCTGCCCTCATCCCTCGATACCCCGCGGTGTCCCCGCTCACGCCGCTCCTGCCCCGCAGAGAGCGCAGTGCGCGCTGCCGCGGAGGTGCTGCGGGAGCGGCCGGCGCCGCGGGACGAGTGCGCTCTGGAGATCCTCAAAGGGGCCGCGCTCCGCCGCCGGGAGCTCTACTATCGCTACGGCTCCACCCGGCTGCCGCTGCTGCTCCGGGACTGCGCCGCAGACCTCCTCGACTACCTGGTGCGCAGCCGGTACCGCCTGCCCGAGACCCCCGGGACACCCCGCACGCCCCACTGAGCCGCGGGGGGACCGGCTCGGGAAACATCCCCGCTCCCTGTGCCGGGCGGCGCCGGCAGGGATGGCCACGGTTCGGTTTGTGATGCGCTGGCGGCACCCGGAGGGGCGAGGGAGGTCTCGCAGCTCTGCCTGCCCCCAGCCCCGGAAAAACTAATTATTAAACTAATTATTAAATAAAGTGTACTAACCGGACTGTTTTGTGTGCGTACCATGGGGCGGTTATCACTTTTCTATGCTATAAACAGGCACAGCTCCACTGACGCTGCTATTGCTGGGAGGTTGAATTTTGGCAATAATCATCCATTATTTCCTTTTGGGAATAAATGTCCTTTAGCCCATTTGTTAGTTTAATGGGCAAATTAATAGGATTTTAGAATCACAGAATGGTTTGGGCTGGAAGATGATGTAGTTCCACGCTCTTCCATGGGCAGGGTCACCTTCCACCAAACCAAGCCCTGTCCAACCTGTCCTGGAACACTTCCAGGAATGAGGCAGCCACAGCTTCCCTGCCCAACCTGTGCCAGGGCCTCCCACCCTTACAGGGAAAAATTTCTTCTTAATACTCAATCTAAATCTGCCCTCCATCTTAAATCCATTCACTCCCCATTCCCAGATGTCCCAGCCCCCAAGGCAACCAAACAACACACCCACCACTCAGTGAAGCAAGAAGTTCAGCACCTTCCCTTGAACACTTTCAAACAGCACACCTGAAACTCCTGGCAGGCCAAGGGTGCAAAGGGACAGCCTAAAGTCCAAAGCCACACTCTTCATCAGGTTAATGTTTGCTAAACTACTGGCAGCGTAACGGAAAGGTCCAAGAGATACCAGCAAACTTGCGTAAGACAAGAACCAGCTCAAAACTTCCCAGCTCTATTTGCAACCTACAGACACCTCCACCTCCCAGTGCTCAGAGCCACAGGATTTGTCTCACTCCTGCCTGTACTTTTGCAGAGGGATGGGGTTGTTCCTGAAGATTTTCATCCCCTTCCTGGGAGGGGCGCTGGCCTTTTATTTTTATTCAGCACCTCAGAGCTTCAATGAAGGTAAGTCACCGGGAGAACACGCTTTACAACCAGAGCAAGGCTGCTGCCAGAGCGGCAGTGAGTGCCATGAAGAGCAGCACAGGCCACTTGAAGGGGCACAGCTGGAGAAGCCAAAGCCTGGGAGGGCAGGAAAAACTCACGGGATTTCACTGTTTTTGCTGGGACACACAGTGTGTGACCTCTGTAAATGACTGATTTAGGAAATGGGCAGTTTTCCACTTTAATCCTTTTCCTAGTCAGCTCTCGCAGATTCCCGGCCAGGCTGGGCGCAGAGCTCGAGCCTCGCAGGTGCCCCCCACCAAACCGGGATTAAGGACGGGCTCCAACGGGGATGTGACGAGGGGTGCCAGCTGCGCTGGGGCTTGTGCTGCTGCCTGCAGCTCCTGCACCCAACCGCGAGGGGTGGCAAGGACACGGAGAGGAGCCACAGTGCCCACGTGTGGAGGGACAGCGTGGGCTGTGCCGGCTCCGAGCTCAGCACTATCACTGTCCTCTCCAGAGATGCTCCGGGGCAGACGGGTGATCGTGACGGGAGCCAGCAGCGGCATCGGGGAGCAGATGGCCTATCACCTGGCACGCATGGAGACCCACCTGCTGCTCACAGCTCGAACAGAGGCCAAGCTGCAGAAAGTAAATGGCAAGCAGAGCATGCCAGGCTGGATGCAGATACCCATACAGGAATACCAGATACCCTACAGATCCACCCCTCCATCACAACGCTGTTCTAAAACACACACACACCACAAAAAATGCATTTTCAATGCTGACAGTATGACATTTCCTTCTGCACATCCTTCAGCTGTGAATTCTGACCATCACCACCACAGACAAGGTCTACCCAAGTCCTTGTCTGATCAACCCTTGCCCTTTCTCCAATTCTGAACTGGTTTTGTATCCTATATAAAACAGAATGAAAATACCAACAATTAAGCAATCATATCCTTATTTATAAATACTAAATATTTGGCTCAGATGTGCTGTCATTCAACTTGCAGACAGAAACACTTCTCCAAGTAACATCTCATCCCTTAAAGGGAGGAGGCTTTCCAGCAGGACAGAGAGATGTGCTACTTATCCATCCCCAGAGAGCAACAGCCTGGGATGGGGGTGCTCCATGAAGGTGAGTCCCTGACAACACCATTCTCACTGTCCCCCCAGGTTGTGCAGCGATGCCTGGAGCTGGGTGCTGCATCCGCCCACTACATCAGCGGCTCCATGGACAACCACTCATTCCCTGACGTGGTGGTGAAGGAGGCTGAGAACACCTGGGGTAGGTGCTGTGGAGATTCCCCTCCTCACTCCCCAGAACATCCCATGCTACACTTTGGGGCCACCCCAGCTGCCAAGGAGCTGCCTGTTGCTAATGGCAAACACGCTCTGCACACAGGAGGCCTCGATATGCTCATCCTAAATCACATCGGCTACTCTGGCGTTGGCTACTTCAACGGTGACGTTGGGCAAGTACGAAAGCTCATGGAGACCAACTTCCTCAGCTACGTGGCCATGACCACGTCTGCCCTGCCCATGCTGAAGGAGAGCGATGGCAGCATCGTAGTGGTTTCATCCGTGGCAGGTGAGCACACAAGGGGCCCCTCCCTGCCCACATCCCTTCCTCTGCCTGCATGGGATCCCTACGGGGACTCTTCACCAAAAGACACAATAAGGACCACAAGGCAGAGAGCCACCCACTGGGAGTCAGGGTCAGCACATGGATCCTGCATGCACAATTCAAGTCCTCTGGGAGATTTATAGCTTATATTTTGTTCTGTTAGTCACTTTGCATCCAGTAATGACTTTCATGCATTGCACCACAGGTTATTTTACATGCATAGCCACATATTAAACATGATTTGCTATGTGTGGGTATCTCTGCAGGAATACAAGAACAGTATCACCCACAACAGAAGGTACCTCACAGCGTATGTTACATTTTAAACATTCCTGCATTTGTTTATTTCCCTCAAGCATTCATGACAGCTTATTCCATCACCCTAAACGACAATACTGTAGCTCCTCGAAGGGCAAGAGGAAGGCAGAGCTGTGCCCCCTGCTGTGCGCCCAATACATGAACCCCAATGCTGTGTCTCGGCTCCAGGTAAAACCGGCTCCCCATTTGCTGCTTCTTATTCTGCAACTAAGTTCGCCTTAGATGGATTTTTCAGTTCCTTGCGACACGAATTCATCATGGGCAAGGTCAACGTTTCCATCACACTCTGCATCCTGGGCTACATCAACACAGGTAAGCTCAGCACCACTGGGGCCCCATGACTCAGTGCATTTCCAGGCAGAGCCCACCCTTTGGCTCCAGCCTGCTTTGCCACCACTGCTGGATCCTCCACCTGCAGCATCTGTGCAACAGTGGAAACAGGACCCCAACTCTTTAAAAAGTGTGGCCCAAGACCTCTGACTCTGCTATCCTTGCAGGGGAGGTGGGGATTCCATCCTGTGGTCACTCAAGAGGTGGAAAGGAATGGGAAGAACGTAGCTGTAACTGTTATTTTAACTGTTCTAAGCCTTGTTAAGTAGGTCTGATCCCCAGAGTCTGAGAATGCTCCAGACACCTGGGCTGAGCTGAGGGTGCCTGTGGCAGTCTCTCCATCTGACCCCACTCCTTCCTTCCCTGTGCTCCCACCTTTCCAGAGAGTGCTGTGCAAGCGATCTCCCACATTATCCAGGCCACACCAGCGCCAAAGGAGGAGTGTGCCCTGGAGATCATCAAGGCTGGAGCGCTGCGCCAGCGGGAGCTGCACTACCCACCCTGGCTGGTGAGCAGCACAGTCCTCATGCGGGACATTGCCCCCGAGTTCCTCGACTCCATCATCAGGAGCAGCTATAACTTGGAAAATGTCAAGAGAACATAATCCCTGGGACAGGGAGTGTGCCACGACACCTTCAGCCAGGCATGAGGCATTTGGGTGTTAATCCAGCTGCTTGGGTGCCTTTTGCCACACCTCCAGGGCAGCCCATCCTGACACACCCTGGCAGCCCGAGGCAGGATGCTCCAGAAATCTGGAACACCGCACAAGACTGTCCTTTTTAGCAATGAACTCCTGTAACTGGCTTTTTCCAACCAAGAGGCACTTCAGAGAAGTCCTGCAGCAGGATCTGCTGCCAGTGTCCTGCTCAACCTTCAGGAACTGCTCCCCCATGGAAAGCCACCAAGGCAGAGGTGCTGAGCACCACAGGGCATGAGCGGAGCCCAGAACTGGGCCAAGCAGCACAAACCACCCAAAGCCATAAGAGGGTCTTTGAACCAGGAAATTTTTTGTCATATATCCCTTCTAGGCTGGTATTTGTAAAAATAAATCCTGTGTTACTATGAGATCTCTGTGTTTCCTTGTGTTCCTTTTCCACGTGCACAAGCACGGAGCCCTTATCAGGGCACAGAGCCCTTATCAGCACCCAGCTGGCTAAACACACCTCCTTCCGATTTGCATTAATGAAGCTTTCACTTCTCTAAAGACCTTAATGAATTTCTGCCATTCCTGAGCTTGCCTCAGCAGCCAAACCACACTTTTCACACACACCCCCCCCTCCTTTTCCAATCTGCAAAAAGCCCTTAAAATAATAGCATTACTGTACTTCCCTAAGTCTGGATTCCTCTCCCCCAAAGCAGCTTGGGGAAACCCAGTCACCGAGTGCCACAGGCAGCTCCACGAGCCAGCGCTCCACCTCTGCACGCTGGAGACCAGCAAAGGGAGACGGCCCAGCAGACAACTGCAAACTCTGCTTAGGGAGAAGCTGGAGAGTTTGGGCTGCCCAGATAACCCGGGCTGTGAGCAGAGACAGGAACCGGGGCTCGGCTGCAGCTGCAACGTTTCCTGTTTTACAGAGTGAAAAAAGAGAGCGAGAGCAGAAAATGAGGTGGTTGGCACGAAGGTGGCAGTTGGAGCGTGTTCATGCCTGATAACACCCTGCCCCTGCACAGCAGCCCAGGGGTAGGACGGGACCCCTCAGACCAGGTAAGTGCTGGAGAGCCCACAGCACCGGGGCTGGTGGGCACTGGTGGGGAGCCGAGGGCAAAGGCAGCAACATGCACCTTTTTTTCCTCTTTTTCACCCCACTTTCAGCCTACACAATTTGCACTGGGAAGCTGTAACATGAACCAGCAAGAAGCACTTTTTTTTTTTCTCCTGGTTTCCCTTGAAGCAAGAAGTGTAACAGCTTGGAAAGCACAGATAAAGGACATGTTTAATTAGAGAGGGTAATTTGGGGTAACAGGAGAAGGAAAGTGTGTTAGCCTGTCAAGGAGGCCTCAACAGTTTGCTCAGCTCGAGGTGAGTAATGGACTGCGTATTTCTTTAAGCTTTACCTTGCTTTCAAGTGCGTGTTTGGTTAACTGAGGCTACTCCAGCTCTAGGACAGGCTGGGCAGCCCAGAGGCAGCACAGGTGGGAGAAGAGCTGAGCTATTCCTGATGGGAAGAGATGGATGAGTGTAGGCTGAGCAGGACATGCAATTGGGCCTTTTCTAAAACTCAGCAAAATTAGTTGAAAAACACTCAGCATTTGGAACACTGTCCTGGCCGGGGCTTTTGGGCACCTTCCCTGTCCAGGGCAAGAGCTGACCATCCCAAAAAACACGGTGCTCCTTCCAGAGGAAGCCCCTACAGTGAAAGACAACAGCAGGAATGAGCTTTGAGCACTCCACAGCTAACACAAGGCCAATAAAAAGAATTACAGAGCAGATTTTAATGCAGACTCAAAAGCACGGAAGTATTATACGTGTAAATGGGGCTTACTTATTCCCTTTTTTTTTTTTTTTTTCCCATTACACTCTGTAACTTCCTAATTGCTTGAGACAGAATGAGACCAATGACGTTTTGGTGGGTTTTGTTTCACACTGAAGAACATTTAACCTGAATTTTCAGACTAAAATTCCCTCCCCCCACCCCCCACATTTCCTCCTTCCTGTATTAACAAAATTTACTAGATATGAGAAAAGCCTCACATGAGGCACAGCCACAGCAGCTCCCTGGCTGGGTCCTCCCTGGGCTGGGACTCTCTGAGCAACATTCATGGGATGTACACAGGGATGATGAGCTCTGTGACTCTTGATGGGGTGAGGGGACAGGAGAAGGGGACACAGCTCTTACTGTGGAGGAAGGAAGAGCAGTTTGGGCAGTTCTTGCTCAGCTTTCTCTTTAACTGATGCAGAGCTGAAGGCTCAAATACACTTGATACCACCAAAGTCCAGCAAGGAACAACACAGCAAAGACTTGCAACTATGCAGAGAAGGCACGAGGAGGGAGGAGGTTCCATACCTGCCCCCTGTGCACACATGGAGAGGGTGCAACAGTGCTGGAATGAAGGCTCTCCTCCTTTGGCCATGCCACTGCCTGGTTTGGGCCACAAATTTCCCAGAAATGGGGCAAAATTTATGCCAGAGGCATGAATCCCAAAGAGGAACAATCAGTCATTACACTTGTATGTACAATGAAATTAAGCCAGAGCTTGGCTAAACCCAGGTCAGGACCCACCTGACAGAGCAAGACCAGTGTAGCGTGTTTTAGACTTCATGAACAATGGATTTACAGAATCAGCTTGGGTGGGAAAGACCTCTGAGATCATAAAGTCCAACCTCTGACCCAACATCACCTTGTCTACCAGACCATGGCACTGAGTGCCACATCCAGATGGTGAATCCACCACCTCCCTGGGCAGCCCATTCCAATGTCTGATCACTCTCTCTGTAAAGAACTTCTTCCCAATGTCCAACCTAAACCTTCCCTGATGCAGCTTAAGACTGTGCCCTCTATCCTACTGCTGGTTGCCTTGGAGAATACCTGTCAAGTATTCATAGCAGGTTGTTCTCCAGGAGCACTTGCACCCCCTGTTTGAGGACTCCAGAACCAACACCTCACACTCACTAAACCTGACAAACCGTCAGTTTTCACTCAGATGGTGTCTTTCCCCTGGGTTTCACCAGGACAGGGGACCCCAGAGCAGAGAGAGCCCAGGATGATGAGCCAGCCCAGGGGGGCTCGGCCGCAGCGCCGGCGCTCGGGCGAGAGCTACGAGGAGAAGTGTGAGCGGCGGCACGAGACGAGGGAGAACCTGCGGCGCAGGAACAACGTGACCACCTGCAGACACCTCCTGAGGGGAGCAGGGCAGCCACCCCAGAACCACCGACTAAGGGAGTTCCTGAGGAGGAGAAACCTGGCAAGTGATGCTGGAAAGGCACCCCTGAGACAGGAGCCTGAAGCGCAAATCCATCCGGACTCCTCCTCACAGGTGGAGCTGAGACCACCCATCCTGCTCCAGGTAACACCTGCCCCTTGGGCACAGCTCAGCCTGCTCCAGTTAGCACCCACTAAAGCACACACAGCACCCACTAAAGCATCAAGATCCAAATCAAAGTGAGATTGTACAGACAAAATTGTGCATTTCCATACAAACTGCAGTCAGGCACACTTTGTCACCTCCCTCTCTGAGTGATCCTCTCCTGTTTCCCAAGCCCTGACCCACACACAGGTTTGTCTGCCATTCCTCCAAGTGCAACCCCACATCCCAGCTGGCAGGGCTAGCTTGGCACTTACACAAACTGTTTTACCCTTGAAAAGTGAGCTCTAACCACCTGGGTTCCCTCCATTCACCTCTGCTGTTCGCAGGAAGGGTGGAGGAATTAGGAGACTCCCTGGCACTCATTGCCAACCCTGTGCAGCACAGCTGACAGTAATCCACAGGGCTTGCTGTCTTGAATAACATCTATGGAAAGTTGCAAAACACCCAACAGATTTCCTTCCAAACTTATATCCATGTAAAATGAACCATTCCCTGGTAGTCTGAGTTCATCCTTGGGGCTTCACAAACAATCAAACAGGAGGTGACTTACGCAGGCAACGCCCTCAAACTCCCTTTTACAGCATAAGACTGTGCACAGCAATTACCAAGCTCTTGCTGCCATTTGGTTCACCAGGTTTAGTCACAGGAATCTGGAACAAGCACTCACACGCTCACAGCCCATGCACAGGGCCTTCCCTGTTTACTTGGGCAGGGATAACAAGGCTCCAGCCCCGGGGCAGGGGAGCCAGGGCAGAACTGGCACCTCTGCTCCAAGGCAGCCAAATGACAGCAGAGACCCAAACCACCCAAAGTCCTCATCTTTCCCAAAAGGGTCTCAAGACACTTTTAGGAGATTCCATGTCATGTACTGGTGTTGTCATTCCACCCATCCCAGCAATCAGCAGGTTTTCTCCCACTTTCCCACAAAGCTCTGGAGCTGCTGCAGCCAAAGCAACAGATCCTTGTGGATTTGTCATAGCTTCTTGCCATTTTCTCCATGGTCCTCATCCAGTCACTACAGGTACCTTTCCCTCAGCCTATTTTGGAGAGACACTGACTCAGGCTGCTCTCTCTTTCCAGAACTCATGGAGCTGCCCCACGTTCCCCCCTGCACAGTCCCTGCTCTGCCTTGGCATTCCAGCAGAAGCCATTCCTAGGCAAGGTGACTCTGTGAACACCCAAGGTAGGTGAGAAATGTTCAGGTTTTCCAGCACAACAGCATTCATAGCATTCCTTTCCCACCTCCATGTCTCCAGCAAACTGTTGGGGATGAGCTGGTAGCTCCCCTCCAACCCCAGCTCCCCAGCCAGCATCCTCACTCCTGCACTAGGTTTGACCATCCCAGTCTGAGTTTCCCAGCAGACTGCAGGAATTCATAATATATTTCCTGTGGAGGGATAAATCAGCCCACAGTTTAACCCCCAGTATTGCCAAGCAGGTGCTCTGCCCTATGGCTTCCCTGTTACTGTCCCAACATCATGCAGGGCTCTGGGGGCTGACTTCACTGCAGGACTACTTAAATTCTACTTCTCTGTCCACCAGATCAGGACATTTCTTTGCCTCTTTTCCTTACTGAGTTGTCACTGGACACTCTTTAAACTGCTGCTCATCCCAGGAGAGATGGGAGCCATCTGGGAGCAGAGATGGACACCCTAAAAGAAATAGTTCACAGCCCCTCAGATGGGGGATCATTCATATCCTTTCACTTTGCCTTCACAGGAACCCAGACCTTTGCAAATCCAAGAGAAGGAGTCAAAGACTCGAGCCAGCAGACAGAGTAAGCAGGGCTGTGAATTTGGATCCCACAGGGCAGCAGCTTCCCAAGCCCAAAATGCTCCCCAGCTTCTGCTGTACAAACACTCACAGCTTGGCTTGGGGGGTGGTGACAGTGGATGTTCAGCAGACCCCCCACCACACCTCAGTAACACAATTCCTTTTTTATTTCAGCTGTGGAATAGCAGTTTTCAATAAGGTGAGCAAAACAGAGGGAATGACCAGCCTGGAACTCCTGTAAATGTAATCAGTTTCTAAAGTGGCTTTAAGCTGAAGGAGGGCAGATTTAGATTGGATATTGGGAAGAAATCATACCCTGTGAGGGTGGGCAGGCCCTGGCACAGGTTGCCCAGAGAAGCTGTGGCTGCCCCATCCCTGGGAGTGTCCAAGGCCAGGTTGGACGGGGCTTGGAGCAACCTGGGCTGGTGGGAGGTGTCCCTGCCCATGGCAGGGGGTGGGATGAGATGAGATTTAAGGTCCCTTCCAACCCGAACCATTCCATAAATTTCTGACTGGGACACTGAGCAATACTAAATTTCTCTAATTTCAAAAGCTATGGCACTCCTGCTATAGGAAAGGCACTGCTGTCCCACAGATTTCTGCTGTTCCCACTCAGTACCCTCCTGATGTCACACACTACATAGCAAAAATTCCCTGACTCCAGTGCTGTCAGTTGCTGTAAAAATATTTTCATTTCTCTGGGAAGCAAAACCAACCAAATTAATTCCAGCAGGTTCTCCCCTATCCAAATACAAGCTATTAATTCACTTTTATTGCAAAAATATTTAGATTTTGTAGCCAGTTCCTAGAAAGTTTGTAAATCATTTACCCTTTCCTTTGCAGGAAATGGTGCAGCTGTCCAACTACTTGAAGGTGGGTACCAAACAGTGCTCAGCACCCACTGGGAAACTTGGTTTTCATCAAGAACAGTAATTTAAAAATAAAATAATAATAATAATGATGATGAATGAAGGAGTATTACATACCCAAGTTTAACATGGCCAAAAAGAGATGAGGCACTGAACAAAAAGACCCGGCGTGCCCTGAGTGGGGGTTCTGGGCTCTCCCCACCCTTTTGGGGGTCCCACTGATGCTCTCTCCCTCCCCACAGGAGGCCTTGCACCGGGAGCTGCTGCTCAAGCAGAAGATGGTCATCTTGCAGGAGCTTTTCTCCACGCTGCTGGAAGCATCAGAGAAATCCTGGCAGGTACCAGAGTGCCCCAAAAAGATTGTCACAAAAATGTGCTTTGCTTTCAGATCAACAGGAAGTCTAAAAAACCTCTCCTTCTCTAAGTGTTTGAGGGTTTTTTTAATATTTGTCTTTCTCATTTTTTTTCTTAAATAAAACAGCTGTGTGTAAGTGAGGGGGAAAAATTGGAAGGAACACAAACAACCATCTTCCACCAAGTTTGCTCTTCTAGTCAAAACAAATTTTAAGTATTTTGAACTTGATTTTTTTTTTTCCCCAAAAGTTTTAGATGCACCCAAGTGGTGGCAAACCCTGAGCTGGGTGAGGGAAAGACAGGCTGTTCTTAAATCTGGGAATACAACAGGGATATCCTCCCAACACACCACAATCCCTATCCTTTTCAGGGATGTGTTCTGGGCCTCTAACACAGGTCAGAGCCCCAACACCAAGGTTGTTGGTGCTGAATCATGACCCTGCATCAAAATACCTCCCCACAGCTCAGAGAAACTCTTCTGGGCCTCACTGAACCAGAGCCCTTTTATTTGCTATCAGGGCACAAAATTAAGGTGATGCATCTTCTGTAATATATTAAGCTTTTCTATAGGATTACTAAATCAAGTATTAATCTATAGTTCCTAGTGCCATTAAAAAAAAAAAAAAGTGGTTTGAAAGTTCTGTTGGGGCAGAAACACCAGTGATTGGGTGAGATGGTACAAAGCCTCTGTGTTAGACATCCTGTGGTTGGAAACTTCCGCCTTCATTTGCTTCTTCAAATATAATATGAGCAGGAAAAAACACCCTGCCACACTCTGCAGGAAGTAGCCTTGAAACCTCAGATTAGAAACAGGTGGGTGCTCTTTGCTGCCTGTTGTCTCTGCTGCCAAAGAGACTTTGCTGCTGCCTCTTGCACTCAGCCTTTCATCAGCCAAAAAAAATGAGGAGCCAGTGGGGTGAACAAGGCAGATGCTGCAGCTTGGAGGGCATTCCCAGGAGCCACATGGGCTGAGGGGCTTCTCCAGGAGGTGCTGGCAAAGGGAGGGATGGACAGGTCCTACACCACAACACTGTGCTGTGGAAACTGATGGTTGGCTGCCTTTTTCCAGGCCCAGGTGAGATGTCAAATGCTTGTTGCAGCAGCTTTTTAATCTTTTCTGCTATTCTGGGTTTCAAAGGCATGAGTGCACATGAATGGTACAGCAGTAACTCTTGGAATGGCCACAGAGGCATTTCTGAGGTGCTGCTCATGTTCATGAGTGCTTTTGGCTTGATGGAACAAGTGAAGGCTCTGCAGGAGGATGGGGGTGTCAAACTGAAGGGATTAAAACATTTGGTTCCTTCCCCCTCCCACGATTTTACTTCTAGGTTGGAGATCTCTTCCTACCCCAGGTCTGTGCCTTAAATCCCCCATCTGCTGTAAAAGTCAGTTGATTCAAAAACTCTGCCAGCTGAAGGATGCCAAGTGAGTCTTGGATATGATTATCAAGAGTAATTAATTTTAAGCTATTCTCTTCTTAAAGAAAATTGCTACTTTAATGTAATTTTTTCCCTTCCTGGCATCTGAAGTTGAGCCTGATTTTTGGAAATATCTCACAGCTCTGCAGAGTTTAAGCTCTTTGCCATTTCTAGCACATCACTGCTATTATATGGACTTATTTTTCTAGCATAAGAATCATGCTTGGGCAAACTGGAAGCTTTCCAGAAACAGTACTTATTAGAACTTTATAACAGCTATCTAAAATTATTAAGGGAAGCAGTATCAGGGAATTTACCAACCACAGGACAACCAAAACCAGTTTAAAACACCCCCGTGGCACTTAAATTGCAGCACTAGAGAAAAGCAGAAGAGTTTGAGATTTGGAGCTGCTTGTTCAGGTAAACTCAGACACTGAAAACAGGGGCAGAGGTGCAGAAAATATGGTATTTGCAAGACTGGGTTTGTTTGGAGCACATTAGCCCTAATCCTTTCCCCTGCCTGGCTTCCAGGAGGTGACTTTGGGCTCTCTTGGTGATGGTGGCTGTAGGATTTGGGGCTTTTCTTGCTGCTGTATTTGTGTGTGTGGTTTTTGTTTGGTTGGATTTGAGGAGTTGGTTTGGGTTTGTTTTGGTTTGTTTTTTTAAACCACCCCCTTTGATGTAGTTAATTTTCAAGACAAGGGCTTGACCAAGGTTTGCTCACATCACTTTTCTGGTGAAAGAATATTCCGTTTAGGGCAATCTTCCTCTCCTATATTCTTTTGCCAATTTACAAGCTGCAGCTCCATCACAGGAGTTCACCAGCACAAGAACAGTGACCTGTTGGAGTGAGTCCAGAGGAGGCCACCAAATTGATCAGAGGGATGGGGCAGCTCTGCTGGAGGGAAAGGCTGAGGGAATTGGGATTGTTCAGCATGGAGAAGAGAAGCTTTAGGGTGACCAAATTGTGGCTTCCCATATCTGAAGGAGCCAACAGGAAAGATGGAGAAAGACTGTTTACAAGGGCCTGGAGTGGCAGGACAAGGGGGAATGGCTTCACACTGACAGCAGGTTTAGATTAGATATTAGGAAGAAATTATACCCTGTGAGGGTGGGCAGGCCCTGGCACAGGTTGGGCAGAGAAGCTGTGGCTGCCCCATCCCTGGGAGTGCCCAAGGCCAGGTTGGATGGGGCTTGGAGCAGCCTGGGCTGGTGGGAGGTGTCCCTGCCCATGGCAGGGGGTGGGATGAGATGAGTTTTAAGGTCCCTTCCAACCCAAACCATTCTGAGATCCCATTTCTCCTCCAAAATGTAAGAAGGGCCCAGTGGCCCAGCACGGTCACATCTGTGCACAACAGCTGGAACATCATCACCCTCCAACATGAACCTCTGCAGGCAACAGGGTAAGATAAACCACTGAGGAAAACTAGGCATAACATTTCACATCTAAAACTGCTTTTCAAAATTCCACCTACTTTCTAAGAGCCTTTAGTTCTCTGTACCAACAACTGAACTGGAAAGATTTAGTCTTTGGGACTGTAAATGTACTTCTGAGCCAATTTAACAGTGCTGAGACACCGGGGAATCTGCTTTTGCTCGGGTCTAACAGCTATCCCTGCAACATCAAGGAGTTTCTTTTCAGAGATGTGACTTCAAACAGCAGTAAGCAGGGAGGATACTGGTGTTCTCAGCACTGGTGGTGGAAAAACAGCCTATGTGAACTCTTTGCTAGAAATTTTATCTGAATTTGCACGCAGGCTGGTTTCACAAAGCCCAAGCAGGCTGACTAACACTGAGAGGAGATGATGATAATAAGGAAAATGAATCATCACTGCTGCCCTCTATCCCCCTGCCCAACTGCAAGGTGTTGCAACACAGACCCAACCTATTTTCTGAGGAAATCAGCAAGTCAGGACTGTCACACCAGCAGGGAGGGACCACGAGTCAGGGAACAGGGCTGTGCACAGGGACCCATCCACACTCCAAATCCTCTCACTCTTAACTCATCATTTCACTCCCAGCACCTGCACTCAGTAATCAGTGAAACTGCCTCAGGGTAAGTTCAGTTTTACTTTCCCCATATCCCATTTATTTGGAGATCACAAAGGCTTACTTGAACTTCAGTGCTGAAGAGACTTTGACTCAATTTAGCCACAATATTACAGATGAAGGGAGAAAGTGAATCAAAACACAAACTAATGAAACATTGGGGGCATATTGTGTAGTTCCTGATTTCACATATCAGGTCAATTGGGTTTTTTTCCCCCCCCAGGGTCAGCTGAACGAAGACAAACTGAAGTGTAAACTGAGGGCCCTTGAAAATCAGCTGCAGGCTTGCACCCAGGTAATGTGTGATTCACCGAGAAACGCAAACAAAATACCAAACCATGTAATTGGGTCGGGTCTCAGTTTCCAGATCAATTGGATTAGATACATATCCAAAAAGGATTTTTCCTCTTTGCTGAAGCAATGCTTCACAGCAAATTAGCAGGAGCATTTACACACTCTGGCTTTGCTAATATTCAGGTTTAGCAAGGTTAGCAATCTGTCAGGTCAGACCCTTCAAACACTATTTCTTCCTTTAAAGAGTTACTCAAAGGAGTGTGTGAAGAAGATCCTGATAGAGATGGAGGATCAGAAACAGACCTATGAGCAGAAGGCAAAAGAGGCTCTTCAGAAGATGCTGGAGGACAAACTCCAAACAGAGCAGCAGTTGCAAAACTCTCAGGTGAGGGGGAGACACCAGGCTTGGCTTTAATTTACTCCAACCGTGACAAAAAAGCCACACATCAGGGGAAAGGTCATGACAGGTTTACCATTAGGAACAAAGATGCAAAAATATGGGCTTTGAGCTACTGTAATCCCTTCTTCTCCACCACCCATTTGTCCCATTCCCTGCTCTACACACAGGGAGCAACAAGCCACACACACAGACATCCAGGCCATGAGGGCTCCAGAGATGCTTTTTCTGGAGTTGCTCTTTTATATGAAAATAGATATTTTTTTTTTCCCCCCCAAGAGGCAGCAATTTGCTTTGACCCACAGGGTAACTGATATTTGCAGAAAAACAAGCAAATCTTATCCCAGCTACTACCAGGCCTCTCAGTGCTGCTGGGAGCATGGGAATTTGTGTTCCCCAGGGAACGCTCTGTCCATCAGATGGCATCAGCCCCACACAGGTTGTTGTGTAAATATATCTATATATATCTCCCTGGTGCTGGGGGAGTGTTATCCCAGCCCCAGCACAGCCCAGCTGGTGACATCCAGGTCAGCCTGGCACGATCCCACCAGGCTGTGGGTCCCAGCCCACCGTGGGTCCCTGCTCTCTTCCCTAGAGAAGCCTGGCAGCCATGAGAGAGGACCTCGCCTTCTGGAAAGAGCACGACACCACACTCAAAGCCGAACTGAGCCAGGTGACCACCGCCCACACAGAGCTCAAAAACAGCTTCCACAGTTTACAAAGTGAGCTGCAGGTATGGTGCTTCCCTGCAGGAATGGTGGCTCCCTGCAGGAGTTCACATTTTTGCTGGGTCTCCCAGAGATGCTGTGGCTGCCCCATCCCTGGAAGTGCTCAAGACCAGGTTGGATGGGGATTGAAGCAACCTGGGCTAGGGGAAAGCAGCAGGGGGGGGGTGGAACAAGTTGAGCTTTAAGGTGCTTCCAACCCAAACCATTCCATGGTTCTCTCCTGTGCCCAGAGAGCAGACGCACAGAACGAGCAGCTGCGCCAGGAGCTGCAGAGCCTGCAGAGCAAACACGCTGCACTCCACCAGCAAGCCAGTGCCCTGAGACAGGACAACGACCTCAAGGCTGAGCACATCAGTGCCATCGAAGGTACAGTGTGCAGGGAAATAGTGCTGAGCCTGTCCTCTTTAAAAAAAAAAACCCAGAAAATATAAGGAAAACACTCCTAAATTCTGGTCCTTAAAGCCAGACACACAACAGACTCGCTCGCTTTCAACATGCCACACACCTCAGCTTGCCACAAAAGCTTCTGCTTTCCAAAGGGCTCCTAAAGCCATTTCCAATTAGATTAAAGGACTTCAGAGAAGTGACTTTCCTAGAAGAAAGGATGGCCTAGGAGACACAAAGGAAAAACAACAAAACCAAAGCTGAACTCTCAGCTTTGACGAGGACTTTGCATTCTTGCCAGAGCCATCAAACACAGCAATGCCTGTTACTGTCTGAGGTGCTGCTTGTGGTGGGTATTACCAGCCTACACATGAGCTCAGACTGTCCTAGAGCACCAGTTCAGATGGAGACAAGCAAACTCACACATGCTTCACGTGGCTATTTTAAAACAGCATTAAGGAAGAGCAAACGGGTGGCAGTTCTAATTCCATAATAAGTCTCACACAAACAGCTTTAAAATAAGCCATAAATTAGTAGAATTTCAGGCACACTAGGAAAAGCTGCCAAAACCAAAAGGGCAATTAACAGCTAAAAATGACATCGCTTCAGAGAAGAAAGTTCAGTGTAGCCAACAATATCTGCTCCACTTTACACATGTGGAGAACAGGAAAATCACCATCCTTGCATAAAGATAGAGATTCACACCAAGCTTGATTTCCTTCTATCATTATTCCAGATAAACTGCAAAAAGAACAAAAGCAGAAGGTAATGCTGGAGGCAACAATCAGCCATTTGCACAGTAAGTAATACAGAGATACACAAAGTAAGAAACCTCTGTAAGTGCTGTGGACAATAATGTGGCTTTTCTGCATTCACAGGCTTGATCCAAAACCAGAACAACCAACAGAAGAGCCAGGAGGTGACAGTGCAAAGGAAAGGTCAGCCAACTTTGTAACCCCCACCTAGCACTCAGTGGACACAGGAACATTAGTCCTGACTCTAGGAGAAGTCTACACTGGTTTAGAATAAGGGATTATTTTAGAGCTGCACAAAAGGAGTTATTATATTTTGCTAGTTAACATTAAAACAATTGTATTTATGATGACAAACACTTTAAAAAATAAATGGATTTCATCGCAAATTCTACTTCAGTGGCTATGCCATTTTTTTTCCAAACAAAACACATTCTAGTTTATAATTGCAATTACAGCTGTAGTTGAAAAAAAAAAAGTAACAAAAAAAAAAAGGCAGTAATAAAAGGCATCTTAACTCTCCCCTCCATTTCTGGCAGCTGCTTAGAAAGATTGCTCTAAATATGATTAACATGTAGCTGCAGCAAAGATAACATGATAATGACCTGTCTTCTGCTTTGTGTGTAGCACACAAATATTATCCCTAAACTGCTGAGTAAACAAGATCTAAAGCAAACCCAGAGCCTGGACCTGTTTCTCATCAGCAGCCTGTTTTCTAGACCAGGTTTTCACCACGCAGAGCCCACCTCTCACTCCTGCCAAGGAAAAACAAAACACTCTCTTAGAGAACCCTGAGGAGGAGGAGGAGGGAGAAGAGAGTCTGAAGGATGAGATGCAGAAAAGGACATCCCAGCTCACAGCAAAGGAGAAGGAGGTGAGGAAGTCAGTGAATTGCTGCTGGCGTAAGAGCTCCAGCAACAACACAACACACCAAAGATCCTGGAGATAACCTAAGCCTGGTGCCTCCTGTAAGGGTTATCTCTGCTGGATTTTTGTCCTGATACCAACCTTGCCTAAACCCCCAGGGAAGCACAGGACACCAGCAGCCTTAGCTGTGACAGCACAGCCCTCTCCATACAAATCCAGCGTCTCAACACCCTCACAGAAAAAAGCCACATTTCAAGAACCAAAACCCTGAGCACAAGAGAGAGGACAAAAAGAAAAGGCTCGCAATAATAACAATAATAAAAACAACAGGCAGGGTCTGCGAACAAAAGCACTGCCCTGACAATCCAAAGCTCTCCAGCCTTTTACAGACTCTTTCCCAACAAACTCACCCTCTGCCAACCAACAGCCCCACAATTCTTATTGCAGTATTCAGCCAGCAAGGATTTATTAAAAAGGAACTTAGAAAAAATAACTTATAACTTACTGTTGCAGAGCTGAGAGCCACACAGAAGAGCTTGTCACGCTGAACCCACAATAAGAACAAAATCAACCCAGCATCCCCTGGGGAGGGGTTTATAAGGCACAATCACCGCAATTGGGAACAGCTGGGGGGGATCCAACTGCCCCTTTGGTGGCTCCTGAAGCCTCCGGGCACAGGCAGCTCCTTCCACAGCTGTTGCCAATGTTCTGCTCATCAGAACTCCGAGGGGCATCCCACTGTATGGCCCTTCAGGAAAAAGGGCCCTCTCTGGGTTTAGGGTTGCACAGCACAACCAAGGTGCCTGTCCCATGTGTCCCATGTCTCAGAGGGTTTAAAGGACTCTGGAATTGCTGTCAGGGTTGCTGAAATGAAGAATGAGTTTCAGAACGGGAGGCAAACCCTGACAGGAGTTTGCACCTCAAGTCTTCTTTCTAGTCACAGAAACCGCTATCACTCCTTTCTCCTGTGGGATGTGAAGGTTGGCAGCAAAGCCAGGCGGGTCCTGGGACGGTGACAGACCAGGCACTGCCTCCATCACCACATTCCCAGTAACACTGAGATCTGCTCTGTTCCCTGCAGGTCCGCACGGACACACAGGCACACACGGACAGCCGGGCAGCGGGAGCGGGTCCGGGCAGTGCCCGCGCGCGGGCGAAGCGCTGCAGCCTCTGCGGGAGCCGTGCCAGGCTGGGGCTGTGCCAAGGCGAGGGGACCCACCCTGGTAACAGCCCCTCGCTGTGCTTGCAGTGCTCGGAGCTGCGCTCGGAGCTGGAGGCCCTGAGTGAGGAGTACCATTCCTGCCTGACCAGGCTGCGCCAGTGCCGGGACGAGCTCAACCACTTCCATGGCCAGCAGGCAAAGGTGGGAGTCCCCAGTCCCGACTCCCAGTGCTGCACATCAGCCTGGGAATAATTCCCCCCTCTTCTGTGCAGTGTGGAAAGATCTGTGACTTGTTTGCTAGGGATGAATGTTTCTTCTCCAGTGACAGGACCTGAGGAAATGGCCTGAAGTTGTGTCAGGGGAGGTTTAGGTTGGATATTAGGAAAATGTTCTTCCCCCAGAGGGTGGTTGGGCACTGAACAGGCTCTCCCCAGGGAAGTGGTCACAGCTCCACACCTGAAAGAGCTCAGGAAGTGCCTGGATGATACTCTCAGGCACATGATGTGACTCTTGGGGATGGCCCTGTGCAAGTGTTGGGCTTGATCCTTGTGGGGCCCTTCCAACTTGGCGTATTCTGTGAAATTCCTAGAAACTTTTGTTTCTCCTTGCAGAGACAGCGTGGTCACTGGATCCCCCTCCTGGTGGCACTGATAGCAGTGGCCATCGCCACCTTCCTGGCAAGTTACAGGCCCTGAGGGACCTCCTCAATGACTGACTTCACTGCAAGAACTGACCTCTGCTTCACCAAAAGCAACATGACCTCGCTGCAGTGCACTTTCTGCTGTTTAATATGTGCGTGTTTGGTTTATATCCTGAGCTGGTCTCACTTCAGACAAATTCCCAATAAATGCTGGAATGCCCCTGCTTTCCTCAGCTGCTTTGGTTACTCTGTTCTTGGTGAAGTTCCCATGTCCAGTTCCCATGGCAGAGGGACAAAGCCACTCTGGTCACCACTCACACAGGGAGAGAGGGATGGGGCATCCCACGCCCTTGGGATCCAGCCTCCCTGTTTTTTATGCCACAAAATTCCTCTTCCTTTATTTATTGTCTCCCTAAATGAGAGGTATTTGACCCTGGACCATCTCTACTTGTACCTGACAAAGAAACCAGGCTCAGGGATGCTCTTTAGCACAGTCCCCTTGTATTCTCCAGTGCCTGTCTGGAGCAATTTTCCCACCTCCCACCTACCAGACCCTGTTCTATCCTGCTTTTCTAGCCTGTCTTGTGGCCAAGCATCCCCACAGCCACATCTGCTTCCATTTCACTGCCAGCACATTGATTTTACAGAGACAGAGGTTTTAAGCCTCTTTTGAGCTGCACTGTGCAGGTTTTCCAGCAGCTCTTGGCCCTTGGTCATGCACAGGCTCAGCTCCGAGGCGATGCATGACACCACCTCACACAAGCAGTAAATGCAACACGGGGCCTACAATAAACCACACATTCGAAGTACTGTGATGTTCAAAGTTTTTATTAATCCTCAGCTGCTCACAGCAAATAAATACACCTTTACAGGGCAAAATCTGCAGGCAGGACCAGGGCTGCAGAGCAGCTGTGAGCACACACATCCACACACTTGTCTTCTACAAAGTATTTGTTTTGCCACCGGGAGCCTGAGACTGTCACAATTCAGCCTTTGGTGCTCAGGGACCAAAAGAGACACAGTGGGCAATGCAGGCAAGGAACTGGATCTTTTGCCTCGGCTCCTGATGCAAGTGAGAAAGGCCAAAAAAGTCTGACTTTATTCATGTTTTATAAGGCAACCGCTGGAAGAGACACGACCTCGCTCGAAATGCAGAGATCTACAAAGTCACTCTGTGCGCTGAATGCCTCCTTGAGCTCACCACACCAGGCATCCAGCACCCCCCTCAGCTCCGTGCAGAGGCTCTCCGGGATGCTGAAGGAGTAGATCTGGACCCTGAGACCGTCCTTTATCCTGGGGCAGGAGGCCTGGACCGTGAACACCCTCAGCGGTGTCAGTGCCAGGCAGTTCTCTGTGCCCTCCTCCCTGGAGAAGGTGTACACTGCGGGGTACCCCAGCAGCACCCCGACCACGGTGCACAGGTTCCAGTCCTTGGGGACAACCTCGCTGCAGGACACCGGCTCGGCGCTGGTGGCCTCAGCATCCCGCAGGTGGTCCAGGAGGGAGGCGAGGTGGCTCCTGATGGCCTCAGCCTCCGCCTGCCCGCAGAGCGCCGGGCATCGCCGCCCCGCCGAGACATCCACGAAGGGCGCAGGGTGGGCACGGAGCATCCCCTCCACCCTGCGCCGTGCCAGCCCCGGGTGCAGGAGCAGCGCCGAGCCCCCCACGCCCAGCACGTGGATGCGCTGCGGGGCCAGCCCCGCACCCCGCACGCCGCGCAGGTACCGCCGCAGCTCGGCGGGTCCCGCAGCCCCGCACTCGCACAACAGCGCCGGCTTCAGCCCCGCCGACACCGCCAGCACCTCCCCGGCCAGATGAAGGGCTCGGGCCGCCGGGACACGCCGGCTCCTGCTCCTCGTCCCAGTCCCCAGCGCATCCCGAGCCGCCGCCACCAGCAGCGCAGGGCTCAGAGCGCTCTCCCCCGGGGCCATGGCCGGGCAGCCACCGCCATTCCGGGGTGGGTCTAACTAAATCCAGCCCCTCTCCCGGGGCGGGTCTAGCTAAGCCCAGCCCCGCTCCCTGGGTGGGTTTAACTAAGCACGCCCC
>VXBX01005923.1:311506-348734 GCA_013400415.1 Scytalopus superciliaris | reverse complement strand
GCTCCCGGGGCGGGTCTAAGTCGGTCCGCCTTTCCCCGGGCGGGACCAGCGCTGGGCGGAGTCGCGTCCGCCCTGGACGTGGAATAGGCTGTTTGGGAGTAGAAAGATCCGTTTGGCGAGCCAAAGGAGGGTGACAGGGCCCAGAGGCATCGCCCAGCTCGCAGAGCTGTGGTATGAGTGCGCTTGAAGCTTCACAGAATCGGTTTAGGTTGGAAGAGACTTTAAAGATCATCTCCCACTAGCCCGGGTTGCTCCAAGCCCCGTCCAACCTGGCCTTGAGCACTTCCAAGGATGGAGCAGCCACAGCATCTTCTCTGGGCAACCTGTGCCACGATCCTCACAGGGGAAAATTTCTTCCTAATACCCAACCTAAATCTGCCCTCTTTGGTTTAAAATCATCCCTTGTCCTGTCATTCCCTACCCTTGTAAAAAAATGCCTCTCCAGTTCTGCTGTAGCCCCTTTATGTACTGAAAGGTCTTCCAAGAGCCTTCTCTTCTCCAGGTGGCTTCTCAAAGTGTGCTGATCTGTTTTAAGATAATTCCTCTGTCACCTGCTCTAGGTGACCCTACCTTGGAAGGTGGGTTGGACTAGATGATCTCCACCTTCCTTCCAAGAGCTCTGTAATATGTATATACGATATCCCTATAAAAAACAGTGGATGAAGCATCAGCCTCCCAGTTTGAAACCTGCTACAGCCCAGTTAAAGAGAAAAAACTAGACAATGTGATATTCTCCAGGCAGTTTTAATAGAGTAGATTATTCTCTTTTTCCCCCCTCTAATGATCAAGTGCTTATATACAATATATCAATAGCAGATTAAAAAAATATTACAGAATTGAAAATCTAATTTATACATAGGGGTCGCTTAAGCAAACAGCTGAAAAGGGTGAAGGAGGCAGAAGCATACCTGTATTCCCCTCTGGTTTGAGGGCTTCCAAAACAAAAGCACCATAGACCGCTGAAATTATGGAATCAGATTACCAGATTTACATATTTTATTTATTCAGATTTACGAAAGGTACTGGTTAAGAAATACTTTTCTATATGTACAACGTAAAGCAACCCCGGGGTGGGGCGGGGGGCAAAGCCGAGCGCCTGTCACTGCGCCGGGAGCGGCTGTGCCATGTGCAGGGGTGGGGGCTGCATGGGCCACCCCTCCTGGTGGTTCTGCAGGAGCCTGTACAGCTGCTTCAGGTGGGCCACGATGTTGTCCTTGATGTCAGGGGTGGAGATCTGCAGCCGCACGCTGCCGCTGTCGAAGGAGCGCGTGAAGTCGCCCGAGAACATCTCGTAGATCATCCGGGCCACAACTGGGATGACCTGTTTGATAAGCAGTCACTTGTTAGAGCCCAATGGCACAGAGAATAGCCCCCTTATTTTGTTATAGCCCAATGGCATGTAGAATACCCCCCCTATTTTGATATAGCCCAATGGCACGTAGAATATTTTGCAGTACCCTGGATGTCAGGGATGGTTTCCACAATAACCCAAAGAGCACTCAGACTGGTTCTATCCAGCACATGTAACCCTTGTATCTGCTCTCCCAAAACCCACCAGCCTTAATGGAGTTTTCTCAGTGTCAGAAGCTACAACAGGAAAGAACAGGTCTCTGCTACCCACAAGCCTTGATCCAGAGACAACACCCCAAACTCAAAAAGACTGGCACAGAATCACAGAATCAGCGAGGCTGGAAAAGACCTCTGAGATCCTTTAGTCCAAGCTGTGACTTAACACCACCTTGTACTGTCACTTCAGAGCCTCAGCTCCTACCTGCACCACAATCAGCTTCCTCTCCCTGGGTTTGCCATCGGGCCATTCTTCTCCAAAACAGAAGTAGATCTCATATGGTGGCTGTTTCTCAATTTGTCCTTTCTGATGGGCAATCAGCTCTGGGAAGAAAAACAGAATGCTACAGGGTTGTCCTCCTTCAGTTACAAACACCACATCCCACCTCACTGTATCATCCCAGGTCTTACCTACACACTGTCCTTTGCCACCTCTCACACATACACAATTACATACTATTTCTTGCACCCAAAGTGCTTTTTCTAAAAGCAAGGCCCTCCAATGTCTTTCAGAGCATTAAATGAGTGTACATTCCCTTTCTTCTGCCACACATCTGCTCCATGGTCCACTGAAGTCAAGGAAATAGTGGCCCCAAACCACACTCCACATACAAGCAAAATAACTGGGGCGCCCAGACCAATGCCCCATGCAGAGCACCCTTTCCACCAAGCGCCCAGACCAGTATCCCGAGCTGTTTTCCACAAGCAGAAGTTACCTACCACTTAGGAATGTTTCCAGACAGAAGAGTTTGACTTTCTTCTGCCTCTCAATCAGGTTTGGAGTGGTGGAGGAGGGAGCACAGGGTCCAGACCAGTACACCTTGCACTGGCAGAGCCGGACAGCGTAGATGGCATGGCCACTGACCTCCAGGATCAGTCCCCTGTCCATAACATCCAGCAGCCGACTTGTGAAGATCTTCTGCTTTTCATTGGTGATTTGCTCTGTTCCTGGGAACTTCACTTGCTCCAAACTGATGGGCCCAAAGAGCTCCTCCTGGTCTGGCATAGGACCCAGCTCTCCGTAGAAAAGTCTGCATCCCTGGGGGTTGCTTACGGTCGTTGTCGGTCCAGTCTCCTTCCCTCGATATTCAAACTTGATTTCTAGGTCTGTCACTGAGAGACAAACTGTCAGTGTGGCTTTTCCTGGACTGTTGCATATACAGCATCAGAAACACACCGTGGAATCATAGAAATCCTCAACTGATTTTGGTTGAAGGGATCTTAAAGATCATCTCATTCCACCCCCTGTCATGGGCAGGGACACCTTCCACCAGCCCAGGCTGCTCCAAGCCCTGTCCAACCTGGCCTTGGACGCTTCCAGGGACGGGGCAGCCACAGTTTCTGTGGCCAGCATGTGCCAGGGCCTCACCACCCACACAGGGAAGAATTTCTTCCTTATATCTAATCTAAACGTACTCTCTCTCTCACTTTGAAGCCATTCCCCCTTGTACATGCCATTACATGGCCTTGTTAAAAGTCCCTCTCCATGTTTCATCCAGGCTCCCTTCAGGTCCTTAGGTCACCCCAAAGCCTTCTCTTCTCCAGCCTGAACAATCCCAATTCTCTCAGCCTTTCCTCCCAGCAGAGCTCTTCATTCCCTCTGATCATCCTGGTGCCTCCTCTGGACTCGCTCCAACAGCTCCATGTCCTTGTGTTGTTGGACCCCAGAGCTGGAGGCAGGTGGGATCTCACCTGGGGGGGCAGAGGGGCACAATCCCCCCCTGTCTTGCTGCCCAGGATAAGGTTGGCTTTCTGCACTGTAGAAATCCACGCTACAGTCATAGGAATAGTTAAACTATACACAATTCTTTCTAACAAGCAAACAGCCACAGGAAAAGAAGGTCAAAATACATTTTTTAGGGGTACAGTGGCAGAAGCACTATTAGAAACCCACAAACATACTTGGCAGAGAGCTGATCCAGAGCTCGGGGCTGCTGAAGAAGCCGTGCTGCAGCGCAGTTGGGGGCATTTCCATATCCAGAGGTTCATTCTTTGGCCACACAGCTTCAGGGCTGCAGTTTTCTGCATTGCCAGGAGCCATTGGAGATTCTAAAAAAATGGCAACAGTTCTTCAATAAACCAAGATTTTATTTCAAGCATGCACCAATTTACAAATAAATAGCTTCAATAACACATTAGTCTGTGCCACCAACCATTGATATTAAGAAATGGAAATGTCTCTTGAATAGGGACATGCTTAGATTGATTCAATTCTTCCTCCTCTTCGTCATCAAGATCATTATCCTTTTCATCCCACGGAGCTGAGCCAGTGGAACCTGAAAACAAGCACATTCTTGTGGGTGGGTGATCAGCACGTAACACTGTGATGCATTTCTTGAATAAATAATATAATCTTCATACTGGTTGTGCACAATGTGTCTAATTATGTGTGCATTTTTCAAATATAAGTAAAAAAACCCCAATAAATTCAATCTGTACAACATGCTATTTTTTCCGTTTAATAAATAATTCTAGAAAGCTAAGGATAAAATTTTAATAATAATAATATTGCCAGTATTATACTGTTTAGCAAAGAACACGTAACTGTGTGCAGCTTTATTAATATTAGTACTGGTACTAAAGTAAGGTTCAAAGTCCTCTTGGTTTCAGTACAGGCAGCTCGAGAGTTAATGCCCAGAGGGAAAGGAACTTGCTGGCCAAACGCCTGCTCAGTAACCAGCCCCGTGTCAGCAAGGCCCTCACCTGGATTAATGATTGACCCCTGGGACTGCGGGATGTCGCACACCTCATAAATTTTAATCGGGTTCATGGGCACCTCCTTGGTGCCATCGTACATCAAATTAAATTCCCGGCTTTTGTTAAGTGCACACCGGAGCTGGGCTTTCCACTTTGCAGGGTCTGGCTCATCCACTCCTTCCTGGTACTTTCCTGTTTCCACGGCCCATGCCTGGGGACAAAGTACACCGAGCTCAGTCCAGCCCTCTGCACAGAGCAGCTTTTATCACAAAACAAGCTTCCAAACACATTCACTCTAAAATCCTTCTCTTGCAGAAGCCTTAACTAGAGCTCTCGGGATGGATATTCCCACTATAATCACTTTGCCCATTAAAAGAAGGGAGGGAAAAAAAAAATATGTAAATCCAGATTTCGAAAAAACATTAGCAATTCTGAACATGCAAAGTACAAAATGTACAGGACTATGCACAGAGGTTTTCTGGGTCTCTCAGGTTCAATCCCAGAAGTCATTTTTGACAGGGAGCCATCCCCTGTGCAGGAGGAATGGACTTGGTTAAAATGGACTGGCAGAGCAGCCACAGACATCCAGCTGGCCCTTTCCCTCTTTCACCCCAAAATCAGACTATCAGTCCAAGGTCCCTCCGAGACAGAGGCCAGAAATTCCTCAAAGGAGTGCAGGGAGTTATAATGAATCCCATGGGATAAGAATATTAGGGGCAGCAGCGCTGAGTGCTTGTGATGAGCTTGTGATGGACCTTTTAAGATTTCTGTAACAGCATTTAAGAACGAGGCAGCCACCACATCCCAAATGGAGCAGATGAAATGAACAGCAGGAATCTTCCAGAGACCAGGACTCAGACACCATCAGGCCTTTGGTGCTTGGAAAGGGTTAAAGAACTCAACACCACCTCAGGCAGTGCCAAGCCTGGCATCCAGGTGCACAAAGTGGCTTTTCTGAGGTCAGATAAATAGGACAAAATGTGCCTGGAAGCGGCTCCCGAGATGCCTGTCCAGCTCCTGGGCCAACAACCCACCCCTGTGTCTCTGTTTCAGAACCCTGGTCCCCCCCGAGCTCTCCCCTGCCTCACCTTGAAGATGGTGTTCTCCTCCTCGTGCTGGGGGCTGTGCCGGGTCGCGTGTTTCCAGGGGATCTGGAACCGCTTCGCTTCCCGGTTCAGCCAGATAAGGCCGGGATACATCCCACTGTCCACCTGGGCCACCAGCCACGGCTTCAGGCGGACTCTGCGCGGGTGCAACGCCATGGTCTGCAAGAGACAGGGATAACCACACACCCCCTGCAGCAGGGTACTTGAGACCCACAGGCTTTTTTTAAAAAAATTCAATTTGAAATGAAAAAACCGCTGTATCGCTGCTGTTATTTTCCATGCTACTGCACACTGAAACCACTGATTCGGGTTGAGCTGGATCACACACATCACTGAGCGGGGACCAGGACTGTTACAAGGGCAACAACTCGCCATTAAATATTCCAGAGCGCGTTATTTGCGTTCACTGAGCGCGAAGGGCGAGCCCCGAGCAAACCCCAGCTGGAGATAAAGCCACGAACAAGCCACAGCAAGAACAGGCAGCAGAATTTCAAAAGCCTCAGCAAAGGCTCTGATGTCGCGCTCCTGCAGTCCTGTCAGACTTGCATCGAGGAGGAGGAGAAAAACCCACACGTGCTGAAGGAGAGGCTTCAGCCCAGCTGAGGTGGAGGAGGGGGCTGTTTTATCACAGAGACAGACGTGCCTCTGAAAGTAATTTTATGACTTTTTCATGAGTGCCCTGAATGCAGCATAATCATTGGCAAACACCACTGACCTGTAATAACCAGGATGTTTATCCAGAAGGACATGAACTGCAAGTCTGCCTGCACTCCTGCTAAAAATCCAGTGCTGTTTACTTAATGTTTTCGTTTAAGTAGCCCTGTGCTGCCGACAGAGTTGTAGCCAACTAACAGTATTTTCCTTGTGTAGAACAAAGCCAAACAAACAAAATTAATGCGTGTCCCTCTGCAAGGCGAGGCAGCATTCAGTGCCTTGAAATTTTAGGAGGGGACTTCCACCCCACAGGTGTGCTTAGAAGGTGCATCCCGCATGTTCATTTGTAAATCTGGGAACAGAGGTGAGAAGTTACAAATATTCCCATTAATAAAGCAGTGACAGGTTAAATAAAACCTTTGCTATAAGCCCCGAATACTGCTGCAGGAGTTGCAAAATGTGTCTAGTAGCAGAGATGGAGAAGATTAAAAAAGTCCTATCCAAGAACTAGTCTAGGAACAGGTTTTATTTGTTCAAATACCTGTAGTTCCCATTCAGATGCAAGCACTCACACAAAATTAATCCAAACACAACTTAGTTTATCTGTTAAACAAAGAAAATATTCAGCTTCAACTGCAAATCATCTTTAAATAGTAGTTTGAGAATGTGTGGGCACATTAGAAGAGTGTTTCCCAGGAGCTGCAAAGGATCAGGAAGCAATCATCAAAATTATTCTGTGCTCCTGAAACTCTGCTGTGTTAGTTCTCCATGTCAGAAGTGCCGTCAGAATTAAACTTGCAGCAGCGTGTTTGCAGAGACACAAAGTCCAGGTTAATCCTGGACTTGGAACTGAGACCAAAACCAGGTATGGATTTCTCTTGAAAAGTGAAATAAAAAATGAGATTTTTAACAAAAAAATCCTTCTCTGGGCTCGTTTGCATAATCTGCTTTACACCTCACTTTACAAGCAGTCCCTTCTGCTTCTAAAAACATACACTGCGTACGCACACCTTTGCAAGGCCAGGCGTAAATCCAAACCCACAGGACAAGGAGAGAAATTCAGTGCCCCTCTCACCCCAAATGCGTTGGGTCACCTGGGCTGGGCTCGGATTGTCCCCCGGGCTCACAGACAGCGTCTGTCAATGCCCGACATTACAATGCTTTATGACCTTTTATCACCAATGACTTGTTGACACAATAACCAAGAGCAAATCAACTTGAATCCCATTGCTCGGCTCAGACGGTGAGTCAGCCGCCTACAACCTTCAACTTCGGTCCGGTGGGGTCTAATAATGCCCCTAATAATGGGGAATATCTTCACACGACTCATGGGATGTGCCAAGGGAGGCTCAAGACTCCTCAGTGCACAAACGCAGCGATCCTCCAGTTCGCTTTATTCCCACTCAATTTGGGTGGTGTGTGGGGATAATTAGCACATCCCTGCGCTGTTAATGCAGGATCAATGATGTAATTATTCCCTGTACCCTAATTATTATTTAATAAGTCTGACACTTCTCCTTGGAGAGGAGAAATTCACCCCAACAAGAACAACTCAAGAAGGAGCAAACATCCCGCAGCCGCTTCCCCATGGCTGCAGAGGAGTGACCCTGTATTTCCTGTGTCCATTTTTCCAAAGACAAGCGTTCACGCGGAGTAGCCGCGTTTCCATCTGACATTAATCACCTCCCTAGGCCGAGAACCCAGAGCTCCCCCATTTCCGAGAACTGTACATCTCTTTTCTCCCATCCGCCGCTGCTCCCGCCCCAACACACCTGAGCGCGATTAACTCTTACAATTCCCAGTCTGGAAACTTCAGCCCCCTCCCGCGGTGTGGCAGCCCGTTAATTTGGACGGGGCACGAATTGTTCCAGATAGTGTTGGTCCTTGGGGTGATAAACAGCTGCCCTCCCAAAACCGCTGGGGGGGAGGCGGGCGGGGGGCAAACACCAACTTTACCTCTTAAGGCCTGGCTTTACACCGACTTGAAAGGCGTAGCCCGGGGCTAGGGCAGCCCAACCCGCCGAGCAGACGGGCAAGGAGCAATAAATTGCCATTTTCAGCGGGCTCTGCCCTGCCGGGGCAAACCCCCGCAAACTCACCCTGCACGGCCGCCCATCCCGCGGGCATCGCGGCGCTCCGGCCGGCTCCGACCCCGCCGCCCTCCTTCCCACGGAGCCCCCGCGTGTCCCGCCGGCTTTCCCCACCCGAGCCCCCCTCCCCACGCTCCCCGGGCCGCTCCAAGGGCGGATCCCGCCGCCGGCCCGCGGGCGCATCCCGGCGCGGCTCACCTGGGCGGGCGGTGCGCGGGTCGGTGTGCCGGTCCGTGTGCGGGGTCCGCGGGTGGGTGCGGGAGCNTTTTGTTTTTTTTTGCTTTTTAAATGGGATATCTAGGAAATAAAGTTTCTTTCTAAAGCTTTTTTAAAAATGAATTATCTAGGAAATAAAGTTTCCTTCTAAAGCTTTTTTTTAAAATGGAATATCTAAGAAATAAAATTTCCTTTTAAACCTTTTTTCTTAAATGGAATATCTAGGAAATAAAATTCCCTTTTAAAGCTTTTTTTTTTAAAATGGAATATCTAGGAAGTAAAATTTCATTTTAAATGGGATATATATATATTTTTTTCCCCTTTGAATTGAATATTGAGGAACGAAAATTACCTTTTAAATGGGATTTTTTTCCCCCCTTTTAGGTTGAACGTTTAGGAACGAAAATTACCTTTCAAATGGGATTTTATTTTCCTTTTAGGCTGAATATTTAGGAAAGAAAATTTCATTTTAAGTGGGATATTATTTTTCCTTTTAAATCGAATACTTAGGAAAGAAATTTACCTTTAAAATGGGATATTTTTTTCCCCGCTTTTAAGTTAAATATTTAGGAAAGAAAATTGCCTTTTAAATGGAATATATTTTTTCCTTTTAAACTGGATACTCAGGAAAGAAAATTTCCTTTTTAATTTTTTTTTCTTTTAAATGGAATATCTAGGAAAGAAAAATTCTTTTTAAACTGGATATTTTCCCCTTTTAAATGGAATATTTTAGAAAGAAAACATTCCTGTTTGGTTTTGGGGGCGTTTTTTTGCCATTCCAAGCATATTCTGCCGAGTTACAGAATCAATAAGGCTGAAAAAGCCCTCGAAGATCATCCAGTCTAACCATTAACCCAGCACTGCCAGGTCCACCACCCTTGGCACCACATCCACGTGTTTCTTCAACACTTGCAGGGACTGTGACTCCACCGCTTCTCTGGCTCGCCCATTCCATTGCTTGACCATCCTTTCAGTGAAGAATTTTTTCCCTGTTATCCAGTCAAAACCTCCCCTGGCACACCTTGGGGCCATTTCTTCCTTATATAGATCCATATACAGTTGATAGCACGGGACAAAGGCAGCTCTGATTAATGCAAAGCCGTGAGCACACAGGGTTTTTTTCCCCCTGAAAAGCATAAAATTATCCCCCTTTCCCACCTCCATCCCCGCTCCTGGGATCACACCTACCCCTGGGAAGGGGCTCAGCAGCATCTCCCCTGGTCCCTGCGAAGTCTCCCGCCCTCCAACCTCACATCTTATTTATTTTCCTCCTCGTAGGTGGAGAACTGTGACTCAGCGGTGATTCTTGGTTTCAAGGATCACACAGTGTTTTACCATACAGTTTCAATGAACCAGAAAAAAAAAAAAAATAATGGGAATTTCCCTTCTCCTTCCCATCATGATCCCTACAGAGCGCTGAGTCCTGACTCTGGAAAGGCTGACTTACGTCCCGAGCCAAGAGTTTGGAACTGTGCAAAGATTTGGGAAATCTTCACAGGCACAGAAAGCAATTCAACATTTTTCTTGGAAAGTTTGCCTTGCAAGATGCCAAGTGGAAGGTAAATATCTCGGGCTTCATTCAGCATGGAATGACACTCAGAGGGAACACTGGCGGGAGTTTGTCAGCACATAATACAGTTTTTCTACCAATAAACAGGAGACAACGGGTGACACTCCAAGGTCAGTGCTCTCTGTGTTGGGTGACACTGCAATGGGGGGTGAGATGGGTTTGATTAATTGTACTTAATTTTAATATGTAAAGTAAGGGACAGCTGCTCCTGGAACGGAGTGTAATAATACATCCACCCTGTTGTTATTCCTGCTGTATAAAAACCTGCAACGGTACAGACAATCTTGGGAGCAACTGGGAAGAGACACGCGGAGATGTTGGGCTGAATTCCCAGCCAAACTATGAAGGATCTTTGATCTCTCCTCAGCTGGGTCAGCACAAAAGCTGCCGTTCATCCTCCCCGCATTCCTCCTGTCCACGCCTCCATCCTGCCTGGCAACAACGGGCACATTCAAGGATGCTTCAGGTTTGCTTTGTTTGTGGCCGGGTGCTCGGGGAGCTTTGGGAATAGACACCAGCAGTGATGCTGCTCCCTGTCCTGCGTGCCCTGGCTGGCTGTGACACAGTGGTGGGAGCTGCCCTGGGCAGGGTTTTACTCTTTCTGGGCTCAACTGAAATGCCCAACCCAGGAGAGGGGTCTTGGGGCATATCAAGGCTGGGGTATTTAGACTAATGGAGCAACGTGGCAAAAACAATTACAAGAGGACTGCTCCAGCTTGGGAAAGGGTCTCATTTTGCCTCCAGTTTGATCGAAGTCGGTCCCCCCGTGCCAGGCAGCTGTGCCTGCCTCTGTTCCAGCCTCCAGTGCCTTCCCAAGCAGCAAGAGATGCCAAACAAATGAGTCTTCCCAGCCCTCTGCAGGGTTCGGTGCTTTTTTTTTTTCCCTCTGGAGTTTCTACCAGCCTCTGCCGAAGCGTGTGGCAGCATGTTGTGGCAGGGAGCTGACGGGAAATAAGCTGTCTTTTTCCATGCTCTTGGCTGGGAAACTCCACAGCTTTGGAGCTGTATAGGTGATAATCTTGGGATAGCTCATTAGGCAGGATGTGTAATCAGATGTTACCTGTTTGTAACTAATCATTCGAAGTGTTGATTCTGACATCACACACAGAGCATTGATCCTGCTCCTTGAGGCAGCCAAATAGCACCAACCCCTTCATTGCAGCGTTTTCTAGAAATAATTGTTTTTATTTTTACTTCTCTCTGGTTATATCTACCTCTACCTGCATATTTTTTTTTTAAATCAAATTAAGAAATCCATTGGCTCATAAACTGTCCCTCATAAAGTGACATTCTGCTGATTCAGACAGCAGCTCTTTCAGTGCAGTCTGCAGAGCACACACCATGAGAGGATATGCAGAGGAATTTTCATACCAGGAGCTATAGGCTTTACTTTATTTCAGTGCCAAATTAGTATCACTACTTTTATCAACACGATTGTATGTCATGATACCTGCAATAGCAGCTTGGCTTTGCAGCCCAGGCCTCTCGCAGCCCTTTGTTCCTCGCTGGAAAAGATTGCAGTCATCAAAACAAAGAGGAACCATTTTCTCTCCTGGGAACAGATCACCGAGTTCCCATAAGGCAAAACACAATTATGCAATGAGTCAAGACAATGTCCTGGGCATGTGGAGTCTTGCTGTGTGCTCCCAGCACTCACATTCCAGCAGGCAGCTCCGTGCAGGAGAGCAGCACAAAATGGTGCGAGGCTTCACAGCAGCACATCCAGAACTGCCCAGCTGTGCTGCAGGGAGAGGGGGATGAGTCCTCCCCACCCTTGTCCTGGAGGCACCTCTGTGGCCTGGGAGCTGTTTGTGACCCGGAGAGAACCCATGGCCTCTCCAGATATGAGCCAAGATGACTCAAAAATTATATAAAATAATTTATAAACACTGCTGTGGCTGCCAAAGACTTCTTTCCAGTAGGTCCAGTTAAGAGGCAAACACTGGGGGATGGATTTCCTATGATTTTTCTGATGAGCCAGACCTCAAAGCTGCTCTGCTGTGCCAAAGAAATCTCAGAGTCCAGGGCTGAGGTTTGGCTGAAGGATTTACAAAAGAAGGACTGAGTTCATCAAATGTGTTCAGTTCCTCTAGGCACAAGGATAGACAGACAGGACTCATCTACATTATTAGATAAAAATATTGTAATTAAAATAGAACAGTCTTAACTTTTCTGGCAACTTCTCTGTCCCTTCCCACCCATCTCCATGCTGCTGTGCTGTCTATATCCTCTTCTTGCTGTTCTCTTAAGTGAAAGCATGCACTGCCTGGGTCACTTAAATGTAAAAGTGTAAAGTTATACTATACTCTCGCAAATTTCTGTGTGTGTATACACACACACACACACACACACACACACACACACATATATACATATTTATGCAATACCACTGCAGGGTTACTTAGAGGTGTGAGTGGACTCAGAGCAAACCCTATTCTTACAGTGCAGCATGAATTGCTCTACTGTTCTGCAATATCAAATTTTAGCCTGATTCTTAGCCAGTATTCTTCCTTGTGAGAGACTCTTCTTACAAAAACAACAACAAAAATCTGAAAAAGTGAGCAGCTTAAATCTTTCTGGGCCTTAGCATTAGAATAAGAGAGTCTCTTGTTTCCTATTAATACTGCTCCAATCCTCTTAATAAAGATAACAGGCTGACTTGGACACATTTATAGCTACAGGTCATTCTTTCCAGCTGACACAGATAATGGTTGGACTCCGAACAACTGGTGTGATGTGGATAAAAGCTGGTGGCTCCTATGAGGAAAGGAATGAGGAATGGGTTGTGTAAAGGCAGAGGAGGATTTGAGCCGTGGCTGCTGCTGAACAGAGGTCAGGGTAGAGCTGGGTGTTGTATCTGTAATAAAAGCAGTAACCAACGTTCAGTGGGAAGGGTGAACAGGAGTGTTTGCATGGATAAAGGCACTGAAGAGGGAAAGGGGATAAGGAGAACTCTTTAAAAATAGGGAAATAAACTGTTCCTGTTATTTTTAACTTAAACGTTTAAGAGTGAATTGTGAAAATAAGAGGAATATGTGTGTGTTTGTATCTCTGTCTTTACTGGTTCTCTCAACCATTTTATATAGAGGGCAGCCTATAGCAGGCATTCAATGCATTAGCAGTTTTTTTCATGGAAATGCTTGTTTTTTCAAGATTTCCCCTCTGTAATTATTGTTTGTTCCTATGGCCCATCTCACCAAAGCATTTCAGTCACCCCCACAAGCCAGAATTGAAAAAACTGATGTTACTTCCCATAAAATCCCCTTTTTTCCCCTGAGCTAATCTCCAGTACAGCGAGTGGGGCTGCGTGTCGTGTGTAAAGGGAACCTCAGCTCCCAAATTCTCTGACATAGAGGTATTAATTTATAGAAAGACTCTGACCCTCTGGGGTATGTTTATAAATAGGGCACAGCTCAGAACATCTGAAGGTCTCCGAGGCTCACAGGAGGGAATCTCCTAATGATCTTAGTTATTTTTACACCTGCCTGATACCACAGTGCTCTGGTGCAGAGGAGCAACTCCGAGATCCCCCAGTGAGCACAAGGAGCTGGAGCAGTGAGAACTCAGGAGAGAAGGGGAGGAAGAAAATAAAACACAAGAAAAGAGGGTGAAAACACAACACTTAACATCAAATAAAGCCACAGGACAGCGAGAAGACAAAGAAACAGCAGCGAAAGGACGTTACAAGCAAAGGACATTGGGAAAGTTTTCCTTCTTTTCCTTCTCTCTTTTAACCTGCAAGATGGGACAGCAGTTTACCAATGCTGAAGGGGAGCAAGCAGAGATTGACGTTGCAGAACTGCAGGAATGGTATAAGAAATTTGTGGTCGAATGTCCCAGCGGGACCCTCTTCATGCACGAGTTCAAGCGGTTCTTCGGCGTCCAGAATAACCAGGAGGCAACAGAGTATGTTGAAAACATGTTCAGAGCTTTTGATAAGAATGGGGTAAGTGGCGAATAGTTTTTACAGTTATTTGTGTAACAATTTGCATATATTTTTGTGCAGTTTGGAGGTGTTTCAGTGCAGTGCCCACCCTCCATGAAGAGGAGGAGGAGCACAGGCTGCACTGCTGTGCATGGGCTGGGATGGATTTATCTTCTCATAAATCTCTATCCACACTAAGGTCAGAATGTCCCCTTAAGGGGCTGAGGCTGGATTAAAAGGCTGAATTTTAGACAGTCACATTTTGAGACAGTATTGCTGAAAGATCCTCAAATAGCCAAGGTTGCTACATGGAAAAATTATTTACCTGTTGTGATACAAAAGGAATTACAGTGGAGGAAAGTCCTGCTCAGGCTTGCTGTATGTTGGAGGAAGTATCTCTAATATATACAGTATGAGTAGGTGGTATAGAACAAAATATTGATTTGAGCTTTGCTTTCCAAAAGCAAAGGAATGCTGAACAATTCTGACATTCTGGTTTTGATTCCCTTTGCCATATTTGTCATCAGGCACCTGGGAAAAGTGGGCTTTCTGGTTTAGTCAGAGTTCATGCATACTTCATGTTCATAGTACTGGCCTGGGATATTTTAGGTGCTTAAAATAATGTAATACAGTGGCTTTTCTCATCTAGACATCAATGTTTGCCAAATAGTTCAATTCTTTTTTCCTGAATCTTTTTAATCATATTCCAGGTGTGGGGTTGTTTGTTGCCATGTATCAATACAGGAAAAGGGAGACAAATCAGTCATCTCCAATAAAGTAATTTTCCTTAAGCTCCTTTTGAAACCATCACAGTGAGGTGGCAACAAAAGCCAGTTTGTAAGAAAAGATAAAAAAAAAGCTATGGAAGATGTGGGCAGGCCAGGCTTGTCTCGGAATTTGAAGTTGGAAAACCCACATTCCTGCAAGAAAAGGGAAAGGTTCAGGCCCCAAATTCTGTTATGAAAGCTGTGCAGAGCAAACAGTGCATAAAAGATACAGTCCCATTCCTAGTTTACGAGAGTTTTCCTAACAAGGCTGAAGATCTGCTTTTAAGGGATGCTGGAATTTGCATATGTTAAGTGCATTAAGTTAGGTCTGGGTTCATGTTTTTGCTTCAATATAACAATGTCATATAATCAGTCAGGCAGGACCTGAGAACCCAAAGGATTATTGGTAATACTGTAAGAAAATAAAAACAGCTTCTCAGTTGTCTTTTCATGCTCTCTGCCCTTCGAAGGGCAGCACAAGCAGTGGCTGCTCCCAGGGGGCTGTGGAGCATTTTGGTCTCCCTGTGGGGAGGGGGTCCCACAGCCCAAATCTCCCAGGGGTTTGCTGTGAGGTGCCAAGGGGGGCTGGCTGAGCCCTGGGGAGGGTGTTGATCTGCATGAGGGCCATGCTCAGTGTGAAGTTTTTAGGAGGATGAACACCTGCTGTAAATCCTTTATTGTGGGTGTTCTTGCTGCCTCCTTCAGAATGGTGACATTTGTGTTGTCACAGCCTTTCTCAGCTGAATGGAGATGAAACCAGAAGGGAAGATGAGAGAAAGGGTAATGGCTGGGTGCTGGTGAAGCAGGTGAGGTCACTGAGAATGGCAATCCCTTCCCAAAGAAGCCAATGTCTCCTTCACTGATCTTCATCTTCAAGGCCAGGTTGGACAGGGCTTGGAGCAACCTCATCTAGTGGAAGGTGTCCTTGCCTGAAGCAGGGAGTGGAAACAAAATGAGCTTTAACATCCCTTCCAACCCAAACTGGTTCCCCATCCTTCAGATAACCTGCATTTTTGTGGGGTATTTAAACCCCTCATTTCTGGACTTTGGCAGGTGTCCCCCCCTATTGCACTGCAGGAGAATTGCTTTGCTCTCTGCTGTCCCACTGCTCAGGAGTTCAGCCTTGGTGCAAAGGGGCATGTCTGTCCTTCCTGACGGTCCTGAACTGGCACAAACCTCCTTTAAAGAGCCAAATAAATAGCTGTCCCATGAACTATCCTTTTGGCAGCTTTAATCCAGGTTTTCTAGAACTTTTAAAGCCATTTTCTATCAACTGTACCAAGTGAAGTGTTATCCAGCTGCTGCTTTTCTGTTTCTGCAGGATAATACCATTGATTTTCTGGAATATGTAGCTGCCTTGAACCTTGTTTTACGAGGAAAACTGGAACACAAGCTGAGGTGGACATTCAAAGTGTATGACAAGGATGGGAACGGCTGCATAGATAAACCTGAGCTGCTGGAAATTGTTGAGGTAAGTGGGCATTGCTTAATCACTTATTTAAGCAATCAGTGTTCTTTGGCAATGTAATGATGTGTATGGGGTTTGTGATAACCAGGTTTCAGGGATGGTGATGAAGTGAATATGCCTGACCTTGGTGAAAGGGTTCTGTGCTCACTTTGGAGCCTGGTGGGGTGTCTGAGGGGTCTGTTGGGCAGCCTGGCCCTTGCTGCTGTCCAAAAATGCAGCATCTGGGTGCTGCAGGGGAGATCCTGTGTCTCTGCTCTGCCTTTCCTTTCACCTGTGTACACCAAGATTCATTGCACTGGCCAGGGGAAGAGGGATTCACCCCATGCCCCTTCCAGGGGCTGGTTCCTGCCTCAGTAGTTGGTGAGAATAAATGGAGAGGCACAAATTACTACAGAAATCCCTTTTTTTAATGGATCCTTTCTGGCTTTCTGCTGTTCCTGCACTTAGATTTAATTAGGGGTTGTGTGACAGTGTGAGAAGAGGCATCTAAGTGATTCTATGATTTGATTAGCAAGGTGGGAGTTGATCTGTTCTCCCAAGTAAAAAGTGATAGAATAGGAAAAAAGTCACCTCAAGTTGCACCAGGGCAGGTTTAGATTGGTTATTAGTAAAAATTTATTCACTGACACTGTTGTCCAGCCCTGGCACAAACTGCCCAGGGCAATGGTAGAGTCACCATGCCAGGTTAAAAGCCATGTAGATGTGGCCCTTGGGGACATGGCTTAGTGGTGAACATGGCAGTGTTGGGTTAGCAGTTGGACTGGATGATCTTAAAGGTCTTTTCCAGCCTGAACCATCCTCTGGAGCTCAGCAGACAGCCAGACACAGGGTGCCTGTGCTATTATTTGATGGGAATACCTTGGTGGTTGTGCTGGGGCACTTCAGGTGCTGCTCCCCTTGCACAGCAGTACTTGGGAGGGCTCAGTCAGTGGTTATCACACATTTTAGGATCTATGGGGAAATGCAGTATCAAGCAAACATCAGGAACTGAATGTGTGGAAAGCATATTTTGGCTGGGAAGCGTGAGCAGGTTGTCACCTGCAGCACCAGGGGTGGGGGAATCGGGGCAGCCTGTCTGGGGCACGTTCCATTTTAGCTTTGAGGTCAGCCAAGAACTGGCCAGAACTGTGTTAGGCCACTGCTAATCCCCTCTCTGGGAAGACTTTAGACAAAACCCTTCAGCCTAAGGGGTAAAGTTAACAATGAACAGGTGGTTGTCATGGGAGGGGTAGATAAAATCTGACCCTTTTTGGGTGGCAAAGTGGAACAGAAACTGCGGGTCAAAATATGTGCTAATACAGGCTTGATCTTGCAGCTTAAACACAGGTTCCCTGGGAGAGAGGGTGGGTAAGTCCAGCTGTGCCTGGCTTTGGATGTTAGGAATAAATCCTAGTCAGGTCAGATGATTTTCCAATCTGTGGAAGTCTTGCTTTGTTCTCTGCAAAGGAACCCTGAGGTCTGACCAATATGTGTGAGGAAAATAGGAGGGCAGCAGCTTCAAAGAGCAAATGAAGTAAAACTGCAGCGTGTGTAGGCACAAGGTCAGAGGTTTCACTACAGATCTGAGGCTGTTGAGTGGCAGATCCTTCTAGAAAGGTTAAACCACAGCCTTTGCAACAGACCTTTACAGTGTTGGGATGATAATGGAGTTCACTGCTTTTCATTTTCCAATTCTTTTCTTAATTTGTGAACATCTTTTCAGTCTATCTACAAGCTGAAGAGGGTGTGTTGGTCGGAAGTGGAGGACAGGACCCCATTGCTCACCCCAGAGGAGGTTGTGGACAGGATATTTCAGTTAGTGGATGAGAATGGGGATGGTAAGTGATCAGTGGCACAGATTGCATTCTTGTCTAATGAGAGTTGCCTGTGCTGGGCAGGCTGGCTTTGATTGTGGATATCCAGAAATCCCTTGGGACTACTTTACTCATAATAGACGCATTGGGTTTGGTTCTGATCTGTTTGATGGAATCAAAAGTAACTTGGTGGAGCAGAGTGAAATCATTTTCATTGTTATTTTAAACGTAAAATACAGAGGAGTTACTGTTCTGTCTGGATTTTGATGCCACATACATCTCAATCTCTGAAAGCCCCCGGTAGCCAGAGGGCAGATCCCAGTCCCAGCACAAATAGCCTGAGTAAAGACAGGAGTTCCAAACTGGGGCTTGCAGGATCAGACTTGCAGTCCTGGAGGAGCCTGGGTGAGCTACTGAGACATTTCACGTCTTGTGTTCTGGTGGGGCAGGTGAGCCCACCGGGTCCCAGCCTGGGGGTTTGTCTTTCAGCAACCTGGCCTGAACTAGGTGGGGAAGTGAAGTAAGTTCTGGCCTAATTAGCATATTATCTGAAACACAGATGGTATTTGCTTCCTGCTTCTTATCTCTCCTGCTTTGACTCCCCATCTTGTTTCTTCCTCATCTCATCCACAGGGCAGTTGTCTCTTGATGAGTTCATTGATGGAGCCAGGAAAGACAAGTGGGTGATGAAGATGTTGCAAATGGATGTGAACCCCGGGGGATGGATCATTGAGCAGAGGAGAAAGAGTGCTTTGTTTTGAGAAAGTTCTGTTTTGATACAGCTGAAAGTGTGATGCTGACTCCAAGCCTGACTCTTCCTCTAGGGTGGTAGGGACTTTCCTTTGTAATACAATCTCAGCATCCAGATGAAAACTTGAATGGTTTAAGAAGCCGTATCTCGATCTAAAACCCATGTGCTGCTGGTACCCAGAGACTATTTTTGGCCCATGAATAAGTCCTTCTGTGTGCACAGTACTGTGTTTGCCAGCTCTGGTTTTTGGTTACACCCCAAGGAACAAATTTTTTGTGGCTTCCTGCGGCAGATCCTGAGCAGGGTTTTAGTCTGGTAACAGACGGGATCGGGAGGTAAGAAATCCAAGCAGTGGTCCTGGTGTTTGCATCACTCAGAGATACAACACATCAAACCACAAGTGGCACCAAGAGAGGGGCTCTGGCAGGAGAGAGACATCCAGGATGTCTCTGTGTGTGTGTGTTTTGTAGCCTATAATGTCAAATTACTGCAGACTATCAAAAATGAGAAGTGGATTAGAGCAGTAGCCAAGACAACACAAAGAGCTGAGGAAAACAGTGTGTGGGCTGGACAGGTGGAGCAGTAACTCCTTCATCTCCCTCCTGTGGACCAGAGTCTGCTCCTTCTACCTGTTCAGAGACGTGGGTCTCTGAGGGGCTGGATAAACACTGAGCAGCAGCAGGAATTTTTCCTCTCCAGGGCCCCATTTAGAGGACAGAAGGGCACAAGTGTGACTGGGCTCCTTCTGAGCCCCCGGTTCTTAGTGAATCATTACTCTGGAACAGCTTCTCCTGCTCTGTGAAGGGTGGATGAGCTCAAGGAGCTCCAGGACTTTCACTGCACTGGGAAAAGTTTTGTGTGGAAGCAGAGATAAGGCAAGAGCAGAGCTTTGCTTGGCAGTGTCTCTGCAATCAGAGGATTTGTGCTGCAGGACCACACAATCATAAATCTCAGAGTGGTTTGGGTTGGAAGGGACCTTAAAACTCACCCAGTTCCAACCACCCTGCCATGGGCAGGGGTGCCACTCAGTAGATCAGGTTTCTCCAAGCCCTGTCCAGCCTGGCCTTGAAAAGAATGGAAAAAGCAACAGCAAATCTGATTTACTGAAGCAGTACAGTGGTTTTACACTGGACTCATTTTAGCCACAGACTACAGATAAAAAATTTACACAGGTTGCAGGCTGAGCTCTGCTGTTCTAACCCATATTTCTACATATATGTATGTGGAAAAAGAATTTGGGTTGATCCAATATTTTGCTTCACCTTTATTGGATTTATAGGTTCATTTACAAGAAAAAACAAATCACCAGGAAAATAACACGAGTTTGCCTGTTTTATTTTAATTTTCCCATGGAATCAGTGGGCCAGGTCATACCAATGAAAAGATTTACAATCCCTTTCTTTGTGGCCTTTAATTAGGACTGTACTATCTGCTGATTAGTTTGCTGGTTTGTGGTCTTGTCAGTTCAACCAGTGCTTAAACTCAGGAACACGAAGAAGTGCTCAGGATAAGACAATAGCCTTTCTAAGAGTTCTCTGTAAATACACAGTAGTTTGTGCTCTGCTTACTTATCAGAGCTGATTAAACTCCTGGTTTATGCTGCCCTAAGGCAGCTGGTTAAAGCTCTTTCCAGGCAATAGTTTTATCAGCCAAAGATCTGAAAGAAAAGTCTTACTTCTGACTTGAGAGCCTGGATGAAAACATTCACTCTTACTGATTTTCCAACTTATGGACAAATGTTTTCATTAGAGGATCCAAAACTCTAATTCTTTGAATTTGAGCATCTCACCCAACATAAAACACTCTGCTCCTTGCACGGTTTTGAAGTGGCTCTTTAGTTACTATAGTTGCATATTGCTGGTTTACTTAAATGCTTTAAATTCCCAAATTCTGCTCAGCCCAGGCACTGAAGGGGCTGTTTGGTGGCCTCACACCAGCACCCTCTCCTGGGTTGCAGAGGGCAGCCAGCACTGAGCACTTGTACAGTTGTTGGTAGACATTTTGTAACACATGAATTGAATAAAGAAATATTTATTAAAATTCTTTGGTTTGTGGTATTTATTTTTCACTTAGCATAAAAGTGAAGACCTGTGTTAGCACCTGAGCATCTGACTAAAACTGTAACCTGCTGTATTGAATTTAGGGGAGGTGCTGGTGTAAGAGCTGGGTAAGACAGAGATAAGGCAGAGATGACGACGCTGTTGCAGAGGCAGAGTAGGGAATGAGTCTCTTCTGTTTAACTTTCATGTGATGACAGCAAAAAGCGTTAAGAGTTATTATTATTATTAAGAAAAATAATATTTCTCAATGGAATTTGAAATAGGTGCTTAAAATAAAGTGAGCTGACAGTGCTGCAGGTGCCCCTATTTCAGGGCTGAAGCAGGAACCTTGAGGAATGTAGGGCTCAGTAACTGGATGTTTCCACCTCCGCTGGCCTGGGCAGATCTGGGATGGAAGTGCTGCACACAGTGGGCATAGTTGTGTTAGTGCTGCCAGAACCCACACGAAAATTGTCCCTCTTACCAATTGTGTAATATTTTATCAAGAAATCACAGGGTGCTTTAGTCTTAGTTCTGTTTTTAAACCCGTAAGTATAAACACTTATCTCTTCCCAAACTCAACATTTACATCAAGCTGTTGATGTCAGGCATTTTGCATAATCCGTTTTCCAGACTTATAGCCCAGCTAGAATTGGATTTGGCTGATCGGATTTCTTTCTGGTCTAAATTTGGAAAGAGGATGGCTTGGAAAAAGCAAATGCCATGTGATTTTTCTGGGCTACCATCTGCTTCGATGCTTGATGCCCCTGTAGCTGGGCAGGATTCAAGGTGGAATAATCAGGTTAGAAAGCTGGAGATAAGGCTGTTGATGGGAAGAGGGACCAGGAGCCAAGGAGGCATCACATCCTAAAATACTCTGGAAGATGCATTCCTGGAGAAAGCACTGAGCAGCAGAAATAACAGGCTGAGAAGGAAAGAGGATAATTGCATCCAGCTCCGTGTCTGCACAGCTGATGTTCAGAGGGGGGAGGTTCATCAGTGGGCTCATCACCTGGGGCTCAGTGGCTGCCCAGAGGGAGGGTTTGTGTCCAGGTTGTTCCTGTGGCACCTCTGTGCAGCTTCCTTTGAAAATGTCATGTTGAGGGACAGAGAGGCCATGCCAGGACCTCCACAGCCCCGTGCTGGGCATGGCAAGGACTGGCTGTGGTCCCACCATTCTTGGTTGTTTTCTGACAGCACCTGTGCTCAGCTCTGCCAGGATGGGAAAATTCCTTTCCTTCTTGTCCTCACTTTCTCTCTGTTTCTCTCTCCCTTCCTTCTCCTTTCCTTTTGCTTCTTTCTGTTCTTTTTCTTCAGAGGAAAATGCACCTCAGAACTTTAGAATGTATCCCAAACGCATCAACCTTAAATATCCTTTATTTAAGGCAGCCCTGCTGATGTTCCAGGGCGTGCAGCAGGAACATGGGATCAGTGTGGCTGCAGGAACAGCGGATCCCTGGGATTCCCTGCCTGTGGAAAACGGACCTTTGGAAGTCTGAGAGCGAGTTTTGTGTCATTCCTTTGCCCGCGGGGTGCACAAGGGGATGGTTTTGCCGCCTGCCGGTTCGTGAGCGCATCATCCCGACCTCCCTTCGGTTTTGGGGTGGGTCGGGCCAATCCCGAGGCATTCCCGGGATTCCCGATGGAACCGGCAGGGGGCGGTGCGGGCCGGGAGCTCAGCGAGTGCCCAAAGGGCTCCCGAAAAACAGGGAGAGGGACAGGCCTTGGGGGGGTGTCTGTACATTGACACAGAGGGATTTAGATTAGAGGTTAGGATCAAATTGTTCCCTGTGAGGATTCACTGGCACAGGTTGCCCAGAGAAGCTGTGGCTGCCCCTTCCCTGGAACTATCCAAGGCCAGGTTGGACGGGACTTGGAGCAGCCTGGGATAGTAGATGTTTTTCAAGCAGTGGAAGGGACTGCCCAGAGAGGTTTGGAGTCCCCATCCCTGGAGGTGCCCAAGGAAGGACTGGCCATGGCACTCAGTGCTCTGGGCTGGGGGACAAGGTGGGGATGGAGCACAGGGTGGGCTCGATGCTCTCAGAGGTCTTTTCCAGCCTTAGTGATCCTAAAAATCCTCCCCCACACTCAGCAGAGAGGCTGTGCTGCCTCCCAAGACCAGGGGTATTGTTACAAGGGTGAGCAATGTGCCTGTGGCACCTCAACAGCCACTACTATTTGGAAATAAATTAATTATGACTGAGTTAGGGCAAAAAGAGTCATAGTATTTAATTATTTTTTATTTGCTTTCTTAGAGGCTGTAAAAACATCCTTTGGGAGAGACAGAGGTTTGAAAGGTGCCTTTGGTCTGCTGGCAGTTCTGACACAGCCTTTTTAGAATAACTTTGTCTTTATAAATAGAAATTGGGCTTGTCAGAGCTGCTTCTTGCAGCTTCTTGGGTGCAGAGGAGAGGCTGAAGGAAGCCTGGATGGGACTGGCTGTGTCTCTGCAGAGAAAGCGTGCTCAGCTCCCTCCTTGTGCTCTTATAAAACCAAAGTGGTGCAAGTTTTGCGATGGTCACTTGTGGGGGAGTTAATTTTGCTGCAAGAAGGTGTGTTACACACTGAGTAAACAGCTCAGCCCAGCTCTAATTAAGCGGGTTGCAGCTTCTCCCTCTTGCACTGGTGTGAGTGGACAAGTTGGCCCATCAAAGGGTTCCTTTTCATTGGGCGTTTCTGTGCCTGACAACAATCCCAGAGCCTGAACCTTCTGGTCTGTTTGGGTGGAGAACGGGCAGGAGGGAGCTGTGGGGCTGCCACGGAGGGAGGCAGCAGAGAGGAAAGCAAGAGGTGTCTGGAAATGTGGGTGGGTAAAGCAGAGCTCTGGAAGAAATAGCTGTAGGACTACCCAGGGAGTGGTAGTTTTGATAAAGGTTTTACTCAAGGTAAAGCTCTCTGACTTGATGCAGATGAGGTTCAGAAGTGCAGGCAGCACCCATGGGATGCAAGAACCTGGGAGCAGCCCCTTTTCTACACTGATTCCAAAGAAAACAGACCTCTCCCCAAACTTGTGCTGCTCTTGTAAGAGAACTGTTTTAATGAAGCCAAACCAAAGGTTTCTGTGCTTGCACGAGGCAGTGAATCTGTCCTGCTGGGAACAGAAGGATTGATTGAAAGAGAGAAGCACAACCTGAAATAATGTTGTAAAACATCTTTATTAGTTCACTGTAAGACTGGAAGTACAAAAGCTTCCAGGTAAAACACTGCCAAATGAAAAAGACGCACAGGAAAAATGGTCAGAAAGTTGCTTATGAATTGCAAACACCCAGTGCTAAATAACAAGACATTCATCTGGGCAAGAAACCCTTCCTGGTGTCCTGTGTTGCCTCACCATGCCTGAAACTCGCTCCCATCAGATGAGGAAACTCCTCTCCAGGAGCAGCCAAGGCGCAGCCCTGGCTCAGCGTGGGGATGGTGGGTGGTGTGAGGTGAGGCCGCTGCTCCCGCAGCCGCCCCTGCGCATGTTGGGGCCCTGAGTGCAGCCCCTGCTCGTGGCACGAGGCTGCTGTCCCCGGGGGGCTCCAACAAGGGGGTTTCACCCCATGGGGCACTGCACTTGATGCCACCATGGAGGTGATGGTGCCCCTTGCCTGCTCAGGAATATTTGGGTACTCGTGGGCACTGCGACTCGCCCGTCTCTAGCAGCTCACCCCTCCAAAATGCACACGGACATCGGAGTTAAAACCACCTTGTTGCCCGAGTGTAACTCCCAGGAGAGTTTAATTTTGTTTTCCAGGTGGTAAAACATGCAGGAATATTCCTACAAACATGGAAAGCTTCTGCTTCTCAGGTTACTGCCATTGCAGTTCTACTTATCTGGAAGTACTTGCTTACTTCCAGATACTTCAAGGAGAAATACGCCCTTAAAGTCCAGTTGGTTGTCAAAAAAAGGCACCATTCGATGGTTTTAATACTTTTAGACAAAGAAAAGCCACTGCATTCACCCTTCCCCTTTTTCTAGCTCATAAATGTTTTTATCTGACATTATCACTAATAATTGCTAACCGAATAATAATAAATCAAAGAACGGATGACCAAAAACGGTGACTGCTTGCTCTGGAAATATAAGTGGAAGGAGAAAGTTTAGGTTTGCTTTTCTAGGACCCTTCTCGCAGGGGTTTGTCCCCTGCCAAGGCTGCAGACGCCGGTGTTGGCCACGGCCTCGGGGTGAATTTTGAGGCGCTCTCGGTGCGTTTTCAGACTGCACAGCATCGTGCTGCTCCCCTGCCCGGGGAGGAGAGACCGGCCCCCCTCTCTGCTCAGCAGCAGCATCCAGAGACCCCTGCACGGCTCAGGGACCCGTGGCAACCCAGGGGGAAGCGTGTGTAGCATGTGTTTGCCACGTCTCCACACTCCCTCCTCGCAGCATCTTTTCTTCTCGCCACCCATCTGGTGCCCCGGCCCCCCCAAACCATCTGCCAGGGCGGTGGCACCTTCGGAGCAGGTCCTGGTCCCTGCACTAACGGGACAGTCTGGCCACACTGGCGCTGGGACAGTTCACCAGCTCCCACAACCACAACGGGATTTGAGTTAACAGTGCAAGGGGGGAAAAGAAGAGGCGAAGGGCAAGAGTCCCGGAAGGTTACTGGGCAGGCTCTGCCTCCTGCTCCGACTCGAGCGGGTTCTTCCCGTCGTTCTGGATCAGCCGGACAATGTGTGTCAGGTCCAGGCTGCGGGTGAGGATGTCGAGCAGCCTTTCATCCTTTTGCACTCCGTCCATGAACTCTTCCAGAGAAAGCTCACCTGTGTTGGGAAAAGGTCTGTTAGACCCTGCAGCTTCTCTCCTCCCTCTGCCAGTCCCAGGATTTGTACAGGCTCTAAAATTGGGGCCTTAAATGCATGTGTTGTACACCCCAAGCCCCACCACAGATCCCCACCCTGCCCTAGGATAGGGGGCAGTTTGTAGTGTCCCCTTGGACCACCTGCTGCGCACAGAGGGGATGGGGAGCTCAGCCTTCACCCTCTGCCAGCTGTCCCCATATCCTGGTTGTTTTGGGATACCCAGCATTTGGATTTGCTCTGGCAGCCTGAACTGCAGGTAAGGGGGAAGGTGGGAGCAGTATTTGGCTTTGCTTAGGGAAGTTCCTCACCATCTCCGTTGATGTCAATTTTGTCAAACACCGTGTTTGTGAACTCTTCAGCCGACATTGTTTCGTTGCAGCGGTTGATGGCTCGAATAGCCTGGAGGGAACAAAGGACACGAGGAAATTACTGAGTGCTGTGCAGGTTGTGTGTCCATCAGTGGCCAAATGACCAGACATGAGAGGCTAAACTTTTTTGCAGGCTCCGCAAAAGTCTAAAAAACTGGAGATTAAAATCACTTAAAAAGGCAGTCAATGCTTTATAAGATTTAGTGGGAATGCTGGGATAAGCCAGGAGCTGTTCACCTCTGAAAACCCTTAGATTAAATTCAAGTGCTTATCTATGTCCCAGTTTCAGCGTATGGGGTTAAACAACCTGCCAGGAAAAGACCAAGGGCTGCTGCTTGTTGGAGTGTGGGGGTGCATGGGGGGTGTGGAGTCAGGTCCAGCCAGGGAGGACCCGGTGGGAGGGCTGGCAGAGGACAAGCAGCAGGTTTGGCCAGTGCCCACTAATTTACCATGGAATTAGTTGGGTTGGAATATTCCTGTTACAGCCCTTCTGTCTACCTGCATCTGTGACAGAAGTGGAAAAGCTGAGCCCACTCACTTTGAAGATGTTCAGCAACTCTCCCCGGTCAATGCAGCCGTTCCCATCCACATCATAGAGCTTGAAATACCACCGCAGCTTCTGGTCCACCTTCCCTTTCAGCACCAGGCTCAGAGCTGCCACATATTCCATAAAATCTATGTAGCCATCCTGAAAACAGAAGGTTAGAAATTAAAATGAGATTAAAAGCAGAGAGTCAGGCAGTGACTGATTTTCCTGGTCACTTCTGGAGGTCCCCACTGGAACTGGTCCCCACTGGTGGCCACCACCTTGAGAGCAGGGGCTTGGGGAGCCCAGCAGAGGGGATGGATGTGGGTCCCCTGCATGCCCAGTGGTTAAAGTCAAGGCTCCACCTTAATCTGTGCAGAGCCATTATAGAATTACAGAATCATTAAAGTTGGAAAAGGCCTCCGAGATCATCAAATCCAACCTTGGACCATGAGATGTTGGGAAGGAAGGAACTTGGTGGGTGTTCCTGGCTTGGGGACTAAGGAAGCCTTCCAAAGTCTGTGCTCCAGGAATCTTTTTATGCAAAGCGGTGGTAATTCAGAGGTCAAAGACTTATGCAGATGAATCCTGGGGGGTTAACCAACCTTATCCTGCCTGGGCACACCTATGGCTCTTTCCTGCTGCAAAGGGGTCTCACATGCAAACCTCCAGGAGAGGAGTCACCCCAGCATGTTGGTGACATCTGGGACCAGGTACTGCTCTGTCCCTGTGCCATTTCTATACCTGCTTCATGTTTAATCACCTCCAAAGCACAAACACATTTATCTTTGACTTTCCTCCGAGTTGTTTTCCTACCTCCAGCTCCTGCCATGGCACTGAGAGACCTTCAGCTGGACACACAGAGGGCTCCCAGCTGGTGCTGGTGAGCTCACAGGCCACCAACCTGCCTCCAGACACTGTTCACAGCTTCTAGAGGCTTCCTGAAATGCCTTGTGCCCACCACAGAGCATTTCCATGGCACTTTGAAGGGAAATGGCACCTGGTACATGGCATGGAAGTGCTCAAAAGGCATCTGGATGTGGCACTTGGGGATATGGTTTAGTGGTGAACACGGAGGAGCTGCATTAAAGGGTTGCACTTGATAACCTTGGAGGTCTTTTCCAACCTTATTGATTCCATGATTCCATACTACCAACCGCAGACAGTCAGAGCATAAGCCAGGGTTTTGTCAATGAACAAAGCCACCAGGAGGGGATCATCTGCTTTATCCCACTGCTGCAGGAGCCAGATTAGCTATAAATAGCTACTAAGCCCCATATCCAGCCAGATTTCCTGTGCATCAATTGCCTTTTCAGGCACGCATTCAAACACGGGGCAGAGAGCAAGGTAAAGGCCAAGGCACAAGCAAACACCTGAAGGATTTGGGCCTGATTTGTGTTTTTCTCAATGGGATTAAGGCCATTAATGCCTTTGGGTTGCCATAAAATACATTCCTCATCTCGCAGGAAGTGCAATTTCGAATCATTTGCAAGCAAAGGAGGATATTGTTTCCTCTTGGAGGCACAGCATCCCTCTGCTTTGCTGGCAGCATTCCCAAATACGTGCAGGTGCTCCCGGACTGCCCCGTCCTGGGGGTCCAGCACAGCAACAGCCCGAGGAGCAAAGGAAACAAGCTCCTTATCACAGGGGGCAGAGCTCATGGAATAAAATCAATGAAACTAATCCATTTACAGTTTAAAACAACGCAAAACAGACCCGATCTGTTCTGTAAACTGTGGCTTGTGGCTCCAGAACTCTTGACTCAGCATGAATGCAGCCCTTGTTCTCACACCACTTGTTCCTTACTGTCACAACATTTGATATTTAAGGATTAAAGGGCACTTCATTTTAAAGGGATCACAGACTGCCAGATAAAACCCCACTGTTTCAATCATTTAAAACTAAAAGGAGAATGTCCTGGGAGAAGTCTGTTTTCTCGCAGAACAGGCAGCGGGTGAAGAGTTTTTGCTGGCAGTTTTCACCAGATTTTACAATTTATGAGGCCATGGAAAATCAGGCCATGCATACCCAGAACAATTCCTATATCACACCCACCCAAACACACCACGGAAGATCACAGGGAGCAGGGCACAGCCCATCCCCGCGCAGCTGAGTGGGAAGGACAATATTTACCTTATTAAAGTCAAACGTCTCAAACATTTGCTCAACGTATTTGTTCGCTGCCGGACTCAGGTTTTTCAAGCCAAAAAACTGCTTGAACTCATAGAGGGTGAGCTGGCCAGAAGGACACTCCGTCATGAACTTCTTATACCACTGGTGGCACTCGGTGCTGCTCAGCTCCTCCACGGTTTTCCCATCCATGTTGCCCATCTCCACACCAAGGGCTGGTCACTTGGCAGCCAAAAATGGAGGTTTTGTGAAATTTGAGACAAAAAAAAGATATCAAAATTCTGCTTCTTGCCTTCCAAGTCCGGATGTTCCCAGCACTGCAGGGGTCACAGCACCAGGAGAAACCGACTGCCCGCTGCGAGGGCTGTACCAATTCCTTGTTAGTGATGGATGGAGAAGACACGTCTTCCCAGGAAAACTCGGAAGCGCAAAACCCTCTCTGGACAAGAGGGTGACATTTAAATACCCAGCAAATCCCTCCCCAGCCAATGAGGCTCAGGGGGGTGATGGGCTCCTGGTAGGCATTAAGAGTTCAGAGTTAAAATAGAAAAGAGGTAAAATGGGGAAGTCTTGCAGATTACAGGCCAGCAGGAGATTAGGAGGGTGGAATTTTCTCCTTGATGATCTAATCTCTTAATCCACTTCATTTATCACTGGGGGGTAAAGGGGGGTGTCCCATGAATAACAAGTTTTACATCAAAATCAGAGTAAGAAGAAAGAGAGAATACCACTCAGAATTCTCTGGGCTGTTACTGTCTTTTTTGGGTTCCCTTCACCTTTCCTTGCCAGAGGGTTCCAAACAGGGCTCTGAAATTCAGGGAGGGGGAAGTTCCACGTCAGCTGGAGAAGAGACGCCACTGAGGATAAATTTGGTGTGCTGAGACAAATATAGAAACATAATTGCTTTGAATGGCAAAGCTTTAAGTGCTTTCATTGCAGACACCAGGAAGGGGAAGGTACCTCTCCCCCCCAGCTGCAGGGTCTCCCTGCTCCTCACAGTTGGGTTTTTTCACCTCAGAATTGTCCCACACTCTGCTCATCCCCAGGAGTGTGTCCTGGTTGCTGCATTACCAGGACTTGGCTGACACCAGTGGAGTTAAATGCAGCTCCAACTCTCATTTATGATGAATTGCCATGAAAAATTCTCCTTATAAATATGACCAAACCCACTGTTGTTTTTACTCTGACACATAGCATTTGGAGAACAGGGGGGGATAAGGTACATCCTCAGAAAGTAGCACGAGCTAAATCCTCTACTAGTGGTGAAATGGATGTGACTTCTGGGTCTCTGCCCACAGACACTTTATCCCATGACACGCATATTTTATATCTAACAACCTTTAAAGAGTTATCTAAAGACTGAAAGAGCCCAGCTCTTGCTTGTTTCAGAGTTCAATATTACATATGCACAGCAGCAAATTAGGAATAACTCTGCTAAAACAAGCAGCATTACACAAGCATAAAACAGTTATGAAAAAGGAATTAGGCTGACAAACACTAATTGGATGTGCTAATTCTGTACTCGCTACCAGGTCCCTGTCCTACAAGATGAACCTGGGCTCTGGCCCAGCACCAAAGGGGCTGTGGCTAGAATAGCCCCTCCCAGAGCACAGAGAAGGGTGTTTTGAGGTGTTTATTAATAGCAGAAATGGTGCGTATTAAATGCAGGTACAGGCTCACCAAGTGTTTCAAGCAGCACTTGATAACGGTGTGTCCCCTTCTCCAGAATGGGCAGTGCAAAAGCTGAACTGTTTTTGCTGCCATCTGGAAGCATTTCAGCTCCAAACCCTGAGTGCCACAAATGAGATGTGCTTTTCCATTCACTGAGAACAACACTTTGCCTGAGTCCAGGAAAGCCCAGTGAAAGAAAATGGGCTTTCAAAGAAGGAGCAGAAATGAGACTCAGACAGAGAAGCTGGTGAAACTGAGAAGCTGGCTTCAGTCTGTTCAGCCTGGAGAAGAGAAGGTTATGTGGACACAGAGCAGCCTTCCAGTGTCTGAAGGGGCTACAAGGAAGCTGGAGGGGGACTGCTCATCAGGAACTGTAATGATAGAACAAGGAGTAACGGGTTCAGACTGGAAGAGGGAAAATTTCTGTTAGATATTAGGAAGAAATTCTTGGCTGTGAGGGTGGGCAGGCCCTGGCACAGGTTGGGCAGAGAAGCTGTGGCTGCCCCATCCCTGGGAGTGTTCAAGGCCAGGCTGGATGTGGTCCAATCTGGTCTAGTGGAAGGTGTCCCTGCCCATGGCAGGGGGTGGGAACAAGATGAGCTTTAAGGTGCCTTTGAACCCAAACCATTCTGTGATTCTGTGAAACCTTCCCAGGTTTTGCAGCACGTTCTGGGGCCAGGCTGGTGCAGACAAGCCTGGCTGGGTGGCCACTGGCTGATGACACCCAGTGCCTCTGCATGAAAGGCTGCCAATAAATGACAGGACAAGTTGGACCGGGTTTTTAGAGCAAAATCCACACTGCATATTTCTGTGGGGAGCAGTGACACAGCCTCAGCACCCATCCCTTGGCTCACGTGTTCGCAGCTGGTCGTAACTCAGGTGGAAAACTGAAGTCACCCCAGTTGCTGGTTTCATTGTTTGGGCTTTATTGCTTGGGCGTCCCTGCTCTGGACTACAGCCTTCTGCTCCTCTTGGGTCTCCATTCGCTAAGGTTTACATGGCGCAGGTCCGTTTTCGCCCTGCTGTGGTTGGTGTCCTCTCGGAACTGGTACCCACAGTAGGGTCTCTGCACGGTGTAGAAGGGCAGGAAGGAGTTGGAGCAAGCTCGTCGGTAGAAGACAAAGTCGAAGGAGCTGAGGGGACGGCCCCCAGTATGGACGACCACTGGAATGAAGCGAGTGGCAAAAGGCTGGTCCCTGTGCTGATGGGCTGCAGATGGTTGGCCTGTTGGGTTGGAGATCTCCTGCTTTGCTTTGGTCTTCTCCATTGCCTTGGGTCTTTTGTGGTCTTTGCCGGGGGCTTCTGGTGTTTCAGCCACCCGTGGATGAACTCTGGAGGTCCCTGCTTATCCTTTGGGGTGCCTGTAGCTTTGCAGAAACATCCTCCCTGTGAAGCGAAAGAGCCAGACAAAAGCATTGCAATATTGCCCCCTCGCTTTGCCAACCTCATCAGTGCTTAAGGCCCCAGTGCAAGAGTTGTGTGAAATGATGAGTTAAACAAACAAGGAGGGCTTGGGAAACTCCTGCAAGGGCAGTCAGGACACAGTGTAAATGATGAGAAGTATTTATATTTCTTTAGCTAAAAACCTAAGGAGAAAGGGAGTTTAAAATCCCATGATGTTCTGGAAATACAGAAGAAAATGACTGAAAATAAAACGCACATGATGAGACAGGAAGGACTTATTTGTAACTGTGCAGAGTGAATATAAGGTGCTACCCCGTTTCTGATGTTCCTGCTGTCAGTCTGACCTGGCTCACCCCTTCACCACTTTTGGGGGACACTTTATTTTCCTCCTGTGTCTGGCCCAGTCCCAGGTCAGAGCCTCAGATACAACAGCTGTGAATGACAGCAACACACGCTCCTTGTAGAGCCTTTACCAAACCACAGCCATGGCAAACAAGGCATGAAAATGGTTCAACACAATCTCACCCACGAGTGATGACAGAAACCTGCCATGGTCCTTTAGAGCCTGAGCATCAGATCAGCAGCTCTGGGTGGCTCCTGAGGGACCTCCCACCACCCTGTGCCTCGTCCTGCTGGATGAATTGCTCTTGCCAAATCTCTGAGTGGGGTTTTCCCCCCCAGAAACATGAAGGCACAGCACAGGGGACAACGACTGCAGAAACAGCTTGTTTTCCCCACACATCTGTAAGAACCCTTTGCAGGGGGTTGGGGGGCTGGATGTGCTCCCCAAAACACCCATGGGGCTGACGTGTGACCCACAGCTGCTCCAAGGCTATGCTTGACTGCAAAGCTATTTGTGCTGCTGTTGCTTAGACATGACTCAGTTATCTTGTTTTCATTGAGGAACCTCCATGCGAATGGAAATTGGCTCTTCCCCCAGCAATTAGCCACTTTACCCCGGGTGTTCTAAATAAACACTTTGCCTTCTGCTTATTTTTAACCTTGTAAAGAGGTTTCCCAGTTTCCGTGACGTACTTGGGGCTCTATTTCTGTTCCCTGGCTCCTAAACCTATTAGCAAGGGGAATGCCCGCAAATCCTTTAGAAATCTCCTTAAAGTCTTTAAGGGGAATCACCAGATCCCTACAGGTTCCCCCCCTCTTCTTGTCATTCATTTCTTCAGGGCAACCACCTGCCAGATGCCTGAAAGGCTGGAACTCAGGATATGGGTTATTTCAGCAGTTGCTGCCACAGGGAAACCTCAGTCCATTTTTTTCCCCCCAGGGGATAAAATAATGGAATTTTAGCTCCTGAAGATCAGATTTTATACCACTACAGTAATTTCGGTGTGCTTTGTGTATCCCTGCTCTGAACACACTTAGATTTGTTGAGAAATGGTTATATTCACACACATGCACACTGATAGCTCATGGCCACAGAAGAGGCAAGTACACACACGACTGTGCTGTTACTGCTGCTCCCACCCAGTGGGGAGCACTAATGTCATTAATCCCATGAATTTGGGGTGTGGAGAGGAAGCTGTAGCTACCTTGACAACCCAATTGCTAAATCATGTAGATGCCTTCAAGATGTGCAAGCCTGGCTCGGCAATAGAGACCTGACAGTCATTTCCAGTGACAGGCAGATACCAAGTCTGGGAGTGCTGAGCTTTGGGGTTTGCTCTTGTGATGGGGCTTTTCTGCCCTGGAATTTCCTGCTTATCCTCTGGGGCACCTGAAGCTTTGCAGGAATATCCTCCCTGCCTGAGTGAAGCACCTGCTTACGTGATCACTGCCTTGGAGGGGAAGCACCAGCTTAATGTCCCCAGCACTATTTATGGCACTGCCAGCGCTCTGTGCCTGAATTAAGAGTTCCGTGTAATCCTGTTGCACCTGTTTGTACCTCTAATCCCTCCCAAACCGTCTCCTGTCCATCAAAGAAAATCCCACAGGAGGGGTCACAGGAAGAATACTGGTTCAGTAACCAAGAAAGCTGGAAGGGGTCACCGTGCAGGTGAAGTGTCCCCTGGGCGGCTGCCGGAGCCCTGCCAGGATGCCAGTGCTGTGTCCTGCAGTTCCTCTCTTGTCCCCCTGGAGCCACCCCAGGAGCCACCTCAGGAGCCATCCCAGGACTGCCTCACGCAGTTTGCTCTCAGCACCACGGGGGCAAAGCCGTCTGGGATTTGCATGGGAGGGAAGGGATGAGGCATCACACTGACATCACCGGGACATTTTTGTCCCGGTCACCCTCAGGGCAAGGACCTTCCAGACCCCTGTCCACAGGACAGGGATGTGGTGAGAGGGTGTCTCTCCTGCCAAACTATGAGCCTGGGGCACCCACCTCCTAGTGGAATTCTGGGATGTCTGGGGTGGGCACAGGAGGCACCACTGCCAGGGTGGGCACTGCTGGTTGTCAGGGCTATTGGGGCCATTGTGACCACACGGGCCATTGTGACCACAGGGGTGTCACCAGGGTGGTGGATGTCACAGGGGTGCCCAGGCTGAGCAGGGCTGCTTAGGCAGAGGGTGCACAGCAGGGGCTCAGCCATGGGGATTAGGATTTACACCCAGTGGGAACCACCCAGTCAGAGCACAGCTGGGGCTTTGCAGGACGCTCTGCTGGCCCTGCCAACCCCACTGAAACATGGCCTTGGCAGCGTGGACACACTCCCCCCATCAGCACAAGTTGGTTCTCTTTCCATGGGTGCAGTTTGCTGCTCTGCAGCCACACACGAGTTTCTCTTCCCATCCCTCCTGCCCTCCCTCTCTCCCTCCTCCAGGTCCCTCTGGAGCTGCACTCTCTGCACAACCCCTTTGCACACCTGCGTGTGCAGCAGGGAAAGGATCCACATCTGCAGGGTGCAGCTCCTCACCTTGATGCAAAAGCAGATTGTTCCGCGGTGTTTACCCGTATTAGGATCAAAGGCAGCCTCACACCACGGCGTGTTACATCAGAGCAGAGCTCACATGGCTATTTCTATGCTATAAAATCTGCTGGAGATCTTCCCAGTGATTTCCCGAGCTTTGCGCCCAGCCCAGCCCACCAGTCCCTTTAGCTGTGTGGCCTCAGTCAGTGAGTGGCAGTTGTCCTTCCTTAAAAATAGAGCCAACCCACCAAACTGGGCTACTTTTCCATGTCTCTGGAGTTTCCATGTCTCTGGGGTCTTCAGAGAAGCACACCCAGCACTCTCTTCATGCTGGTCCTGTGCTTTTTCTGAGCTTCTAAGGTGAGGTTTGTGCTCTTCTGGGAGGTGGAAGGTAACGAACAAACATCTTTCATCTGGAGCAAATAAATGGGAGTGTGCACATGAACCCTGGCAGAATTGTTTAGCAGCTTGTGTTCGCTGGGATAATAAATTCACCTCAAAACACACATCCCTTCATGTTGCGAGGGTGATTTTTTTCCTACGCTCACCACCCAGGGTGAGGCAAAGGCATCGTTGGTGGGGTGGCACGGGCAGGGCTCTGGCATCCCCCCACCCCTGGGGGCAGTGTCAGGGAGCTGAATCACATGTTCCTGCTCCTGCAGAGCATCTCTGCAGCCCCTTTGAAGTCTCTTTGGTGTAATGAGATTTTGTGGGACACTTCTGTGCATGAGCCCAGGCTTTTTCATTCCATGGAATTTTTTTGGCTTCACTTCTTAAAATAGTTCCTCTTCTCCTTCCCCTTTTCCATGACTGTGTCTGTATATTCTGCTTGATTTGTTCACTTGAGGACTGTGGATATCAATGAGCACTTATGTCCTGCCTATCTTGCAGAGATACCATGCCCTTTGTTTCTCATGGATCCTTCATTTCACCTGATTTCTGCTGTTGAGAGGTGCCAGTGAATTTTCCTTAAATATCAAAGGTTGGATTTTATGTTCTCAGAGGTCTTTTCCAGCCTAAGTGATCCCGTCTGGAGCTCAGCTCTGTTGCCAGTTTCCATCCTATCAGCCCTCTTCCCTGCAGGCAGAACTACCCCTTTTCCTGCCATCCTGGCTAAAACAGGTCCCTGTGGTGTGTCCCAGGGCAGTGAGCTCGGGCAGGTGTTTGAGCAGTTAAGATAACTGTCACAAAGGGTGCCAGTCCCACTAATTGCAGCCCTTGTGCTCGGCACTAAGCCATCCCTTCCTCATCCAGCGGATTTGGGGAGCAGCAGTGGGAGCCTGGAGCAGGCTGCCCCCTCCCAGCCAGGAAAATCTGTCTGAGCACCTGGGTGGAGATGCACATCTGCAGCCCAGCTTAAATCCTCTGGAAAATGCCTGAAATTATTATGGCCCCTCTACCACAGCCATAGTATTGAATTTTAACTTTTTAACTCTCCTCTTCCTTCCCCATTTGCCATTCATGTTAATTCACTTTATTTAAGTTGTGCCATGATTTTCCTTTTAGAATATCATAACTACTCATTTTTCATGGGGGATTTAATATGTTGCCCTAATTTGTACCTCAAGCAAAAAAAAAGAGATGCTTTTCCCAAGAAATGATTTTGAAGTGACTAAATAAATTATATTTACCACTGAAAAGGGGAACTTTATATTGTTTTGACTCTCAAAATGCAGTGGAAATAGAAATAGAGGTAAGCCAGGATGACCTGAGCCTGAAGCTGGGAGCTGCATTTCAGAGTTAATGTTTCTACAGCTATTTTGGGTTTAAAGTTCTCCAGAATTCCCTGCATTTATTAATAGCCAATGTTACTCATTAACTCTTGATTTTTACTTGCATAACACAGAAAATCATGAGCAATGCTAAAAATTTGCTTGTGCACCTGACAGAAGAAATGATTTGGGCTTAAGTCCCACTGCCTGTAAGCTTTTGCATCAAAAGTACCCAAACCTAAACAGCACTCAGGTCACCCGGGGTGTTTGTGGGGCTGGCCAGTCCCACAGAAGGCAGGAGGGGTGAGCAGAGGGGCCCTTGAATGCTTCCTAAATCCTCAGCTCCCTAAAAACTCAGCACTGATCTGCTCACTGTCATAGCCAGCGCAGAGGGAAGGGATTACCTGGCAGCTTTCCCTGGCTCTGGCAGGTAATTCCTTACATTTCTGACACCTGCAGATCTCACACAGGGGTTTGTGGAAAGGCTTGGGGGGAGAGCTCAGCCCTCAGGACAGGTCTCAGCAGCAGGTGAATAGACAGAGAAACACAGGAGAGAGTGAGAGAAATGTCAAACCCTTCAGGGTTGGGATGGAGGGAACAGCTGGAGCTGTGTCAGGGGAGGGTTAGGCTGGATATCAGGAAAAGGTTCTTCCCCCAGAGAGTGGTGGGCACTGAATGGCCCCACGGCTGCTGGAGCTCCAGGAGTGTTTCGACAACACTCTCAGGGACAGGGTGGGATTGTTGGGGTGTCTGTGCAGGGCCAGGAGTTGGACTGGATGATCCCTGTGGGTCCCTTCCAGCTCAGGATATTTTATGATTCTATTATTCCTTTCCCTGCTGCCTTCTGCAAACAGGTTGGTAATAAGCATTTACTAGAGCCAAGTTTTCCTACGGTATTAAATTTCAGGTTTCCTACAGGACGTGTCACGAGGGATACGCTTCTCAAGCACAGGGTGGGACTTTAGGGCTGTCCTACACGAGGACTTTGGTCATTCCTGCGCGTCCCATCCAGCTGAGGCCATTCCCTGCCTCTCCAACACAGCTGCTCCGTGTTGAGGCTGACTGGAAAACACTCCAGGGGCACCTGGCGAGGGCGGGTCCGTGGGTGGGACCATCCCCGCCCCTTCCC
>VXBX01005923.1:301379-311488 GCA_013400415.1 Scytalopus superciliaris | reverse complement strand
CACCCCCGCCCCTCCCCCGCCGTGTCCCCGGCGCTGTCCCGGCCGCGCTCGCTCCGCGCGGGGATGCCCGGCTGGGAGCGCCCGGCTCCGCCAGGATGAAGAAGCACCATCACCACTCGGTGCAGGGCACCTTCAGCCGCCTCTTCGGCAAGCGCCACTCCAGCCCCACCGCCGCGTCTCTCTTCGCCACCAACCCGCCCTGGATCTTCACGCAGGAGGTGACCTCGGACAGCGCGGGCGGCACCGGTCAGTGTCCCCAAATCGCGGGGCTCTGTGGAACGGGTGGGGGAAAAGGGTGGGATGGGGATGGGGAGGGATAGGGGATCATCCACTGCCCGCTTGGGACGCGCTCGGTGGGGCCGGGATACAGGAGCGAGGAGGGTGCGCGCCGCCGGGCTCGCCGCTCTGCGAGAAGTTAAACTTGACCGAAAACAGGCTGCTAAGTAGTTGTGAATGTGTTTTATTGCTTCCCGTCGCTCTTTCCCACGCCATGTTTGATCTGCGCCTTCCCAGGTTTTAGTTATTTACTCTTAAACCTGTTTCTTGTAGCGCTGTGAGCTGAGGGTTGCATATTCCTCGGGATTTATTTGTATTTCTTTGTGGTTTTAATTGCAATACGGTGCCCTGGAGGCTTATGTAGGAGGGAGCCAAATTAATAGTAATGGAGCCAGGTAGATAGAAGATAGCAGTTTGTGGATGAAGTTTGGTGGCTGTAAGAGTCCAACAAACTCTTCCAAGGTTAAAAGAAATGGAAGCGCTGCCTGCTGAGCTGTGCAGAGTGAAGTATTGTCTGTGAAAGCAACAACAAGGTGGTTACACCCCAAAGGCCAAGCTACTGAAACCAAGATAATATGAAAATGCGACAGGGAGTTTCATGCAATGCAGAAGGAAAATTGCTGATTTCTACCTGTCGTAAATCTGAGGAGGATTCAAGGTTCTCTCTGATGTGGTTTGGATTTAAAAAAAAAAAAAAAAAAATGATGTGTGTTATTTTATTANAAAAAAAAAAAAAAAAAAGTTGCTGTGTGTGCTTTTATTACAAGCCTGATTTCCGTGGCTGCAATTCTGCAATGGCAGTACAAAAGCATTCCGTTCAGGTGTGGGTCGGATTGCAAAGAAAAAGCCGGGAGTCCTGAAATCTGAGCCTAAAGAGAGCTGTGGAATCGCTCCTGAGCATCCTCTTGGCGTTGCTGGCCTTAGGTTAGTTTGTGCAGGGTGGTGTGACACCCCAAAGCTGAGTGACTATGTCGGGAGTAGCTGTGGTGTGTGTGTATATGTGAGGATTGGGGAGCTCCCAGCTCAGTCCGAGGGGCAGGTTTTATTATCCCTGGATATATCCACAGCACCACAGGGAAGCCCCATCCCTGGCCCCGTTTGTGGAATATTTACTGCATAGCTTCACACCACTGGCTGCTGCTGCCAAAAGGAGTCCACTGCTCCTGCTAATCCCCACCTTAGTTTCTCATACAAAGTAAACACAAGTTAAGCAATGTGGAATGGGTGTAGGTTTGCATGTCCCTGACTCAGAGATTCCTGAATATAGTGACTGATGCCGCCTCCTCCTCCTCGCTGGGAGCTGTGGATACCCCAGCGTCAAACCTGCCGCGCCTACTCCAGGTGATGCAACCCCCAAGTAGGAAGAGGTTCCATTACATGCTTTGCAAATTGTTTAGTGAATTTCCCATGGCTGAGCGGACACAAATGTCTCCAGGACAGGCTGAATGTCAAGAAGTGGCCAAAGCAGGGCCAGTCATTTGAGGCAGCTGCTTCCGACGCCTCCAAGGGTGCGTTTCCTGATCCCTCCTTCCAGGAAACGAAGCTGGCAGAGCACAGGTCTTGCTGGTGACAGGCTCTCAGCAGGCAAGTCCTGTTTCTCTAGCAAAGAAAACACGACTACAAGCGCTTCATTTTACTTTAATTAAAAGTATTCAGGTTAGCGATGCTTAGTAATCTAGGATCAAAGTCTTTGTGATCTTTAATCCAGTTTCTCATTGAGTTTACCTGGTGACTTGTTTAATGGAAGTCTCCTCGTTTCAAGTCTTGGAACTGCTCTATCACTGCTCCACAAAGCTGTCTGAGTCCAAACTCTCATGTTGCCTCGGCCTTAATTTTTGCTGCTTACTCACTGACTGTGGGGTCGCCCATAAAATTAATCATCACAGAGTCACATTGGGTGGGAAGGGATCTTAAAGATTGTCTTGTTTCACCTCCCTGCCATGGGCAGGGACACCTTCCACTAGCCCAGGTTGCTCCAAGCCCTGTCCAACCTGGCCTTGAACCCTTGCAGGCAAATTGCTGGCACCTTTGCCCTTCTTGGGGCTCCAGCACCTCCTGTGTGCTTGGGCCCCTCCCAGGCAAGGATGTGTTAAACTCTTGGTAGAGCCACGGTTGAGTGAAGTGCAGGCTGATTAATAGCTTGAAAGTTGTTGTAAAGAAGCCCTTGTAGTCAGAGAAATTTGGGATGAGGAAGAGGAAGTTTGACTGTAAGGACAGTGATAGCACCGTGGGTACTCCTGGGTGTATCCCAGGCTAACTTACCGTGTGGTGGGTGGGAGAAAGGAAAAGCTCATGTGCTTGCTGGACTCAGTGGTGTGTTTCAAGGTTGTGTGGAATCCATCTGCCTCCAGACCTAAAGGTTCAGCAGAGGCTGTGCTTGCTCATGCCCAGTCCCTGGTGTGGTCAGGTTCTTCATTCCACGTGTTCATGCCAGTCCTTTCCCTCTGTGGGATGCACAAGGAAGCATTTGCCCTCTTCTTTTTCCACTAAACTGTTTCCTTGGGAGCTTCTTCCTGATGTCTGCCCATCCAAGGAGGGCAGGGCCTTGGTGACAAGCACAGCTACATGCCATGGCAGTCTGTGCTGGGGTGGGGACCCCAGTCACTTGACAGAAACTGTTTCTGTGCCTCACACTTTGAGGACGCTGCTCCCAGACTTTTTAGGGGAGCAAAGAAAAGAAAGCTATTTACTTGTTGGTGTCTGCATTTTGGGAATTGGGAGGGGGTGGGGGGGGCGAAATTGGTTTCTTCCTTCTCCTTCACCTCCCTTATTCCTTCTTAACTATCAAAATCTCTTAGGAGGGACTACAATCCCACAGAGTTTTTTCTCCAATCACAGCCATTTTGTTCCTTTCGCCTTCCTTCCTCAAACCCTCGTATTTTCTTTAATGTCTGTCTCCTTGGCTGCGAGTTATTTGTGTATGTCCTTCCAGCCAAGGTGGGGTTTACATGCTTCAGTATTTCTGCTTGTTAATTCATGCTGTTAATCAGACACAAAGAACGTAATTAAATTAATTTTATGAGCTTTATTCACTGTCAGAAATAAACCGGCCCAAAAGGTGTGGTTCAAGGTGAAAGCACAGGGCTGGGAACTGGGAACACCTGACAGCTTCTCCTTGGAACACTGGGGCTCTGTGACTTTCTGCTCTGGTGTCCCCATCCACTGTGGTATTTTGTGGGAAGTCACTTGGAGCATTTCCCTGCAAGGCAGGCTGGAGTGTGGAAGTGTGATAAGCATGATCTGTCCCCCAGTGCCAATTGCACCTGGATCAGAAACAAATTGCTCCAGGGGCATCCACAGGGATGAAGCTGCTGGTGGTGATTGTCAGTCACAGTGGGGACAGTCACTGTGGCACTTCCCTCCTGCTGCCCTCGGCTGATGGCAGGGACATGTGGAGGGACAAAACCTCCTTGGGAAGCCCCTGAGTGTCCCATTCCCATTGCTGTATCCAAGGGGTGGAGGAAGGTGTTCCCCTCCACTCATCCTGGCCCTGCCAGTGCTCAGGGACAGCTCTGCTGTCCCTCTCTGCTGCCTCAGTGGCTGAGTGGAGCACCTGTAGTTACCTCTGTGCCTGGATGGAAGTGCTCTGTGGGCAGAGTGAGGAAGGGCTGGGGCTCTCCCTCCTTCTGTTCAGCTCTCCTGTCTCCTGTTCTGCCTTCTCCCTCAATTCCAGTTGCTGATGGATCAGCCAGGGTTGGATGCTGTCCCTGCTTCTGAGCTGGTTTGTGTTACCTCTCTGCACACCTGCCCTGCTCTCCTAGAGGTTGGATCCTCCCAGCAGTGCAAAGAGATGATCCAGTTGCTCCTGAAGCATTTTCCTTCCCTAAATATAATCTGGGAGGGGAGTGAGTTGAGAGCTTGTGCTAACTTTTGACTGCCCTGGGGTGAGTTTAAGTTGGCTGTGATGAGAAATCAGCCCTTCAGAATAGATTTTGACACCTGGTCTCATTCAATTCCATCATGTAGAGCTCTGGGAAGGCTCTCTGTGCCTTGCAGGTGTGTGACAGGGTTGTCAGTGCCTGTCCTGCACACCTGGGACCTTTCCCCCCATGTCTTCAGCTCACCTCCAAAACACCCAGGTTCTCCTCAGAATCTGAGGAGCTTTGCCCATTCCTGGGAGCTGATGCAGCAAATTCTCCACAATGCTTTCTAAAATTCAGTGCTGTCCAGTGTTGTTTTTCCTGTTTCCCAGACACAGTGCTGGCTGCTAACAGTCCTCTCTTCCCCTCAGGTGATGTGATTGAGGTGTATTATGGTGACAATCGCTTTGGGACAGTGACAGACTCTGGCACAGCAACACTTAAACCTCGTCCGAGGGTCCGGCCGCTGCTGACTTTCCTGCCCTTGGTGAGTACCCAGCTCACTGCTGGGATTCATTGCAACAGTGTGTGTGTAACTGGTGCCCAGAACCAGCTGGGCTGGCTGCTGCTCTCATCCTCTACCCCAGGGGAGAAAATAAATGAAAAGCAAAACCACTCTGTAATAACTGGATAGGAGGGATTAAGAGGTGATGTAAGTTCAAGGCTTGCGTTGGACATAGACAAGGTACTCGGGGGAGAGGTGTGAGCATCATCAACTTGCATTTTCAATTAAAAAAAAAATTGCTGAGCATGGAGATGATAGATCAGGCTTGCACTGCAGTTTATCCAACCACTGCTGTCAGTATCTCTCCTGGGATCAGGCACGTTGCTGGAGACAGCAATAGCAGAGCTGTGTCCTCCTGCAGCAGAGGAACAGGGAGGTGATGCTGCAGGTGTGCAAGGGGTGATTTTTCCATCTCTGTAGGAGAAAACACATTCCCTGCAGAGCTTCCAGTGCTCCAGCAACAGCTGGATGCAGGGACCAGAGCTGCAAGGGCCAGCAAAGCTGGACCAGAGCGCCTGGGGGTGGCTTTAACTCCAGAAACTACACTTGCTCCTGGCTGGCTGTGAGCCACACTACGGTGTGTGCTGAGCAAGCTTTCCTTCCCTCATGCACCACACCTTTCCCGAGGTCTTATTCCCCAGAAAGCACAGTGGGGGAGCAGGATCATACAATCACAGAATGGTTCAGGTTGGAAGGGACCTTAAAACTCATCTTATTCCACCCCCCTGCCACGGGCTGGGACACCTTCCACTAGACCAGGTTGCTTAGAGAGATTCTGGAGATGGCAGTGGCTAAATCTGAATTGATGCATGCAGGTCGGTGAAGACAATACAACACTTAAAAGCCTTTGGTCCGGACAAGGAGATCCCCTCTGAGACCAAGGGATGGTTGTCCCTGTGCATCCCTGTCCTTTAGAGCAGCCCTCACCTTCAGCAGAAAATGGGCTGGTGGCACCTCGGTACAATCAGGTGTTAATGGGGCTGTGCTGGTGTTATTTGAAGGAGGAAGCAGGAGGGGAGCTTATTTATCTATTTGAAAGCACAATTAGGAAGTTATCGGGTTACAAAGGGATTGTTCCCTCTTGCAAAAGATCACAGCAGGTGAAAAACCTCATCTGGGATCCAGGACAAGTAACTGTAGGGCTGGTGCCTGAAAAACACCTCTCCAGCAGCACAGCTTTGGGGGTGTGACCATATCATCAGGGGTTTAGGCTGCAACTGGCCTTTTGCATCTTTTTAAAGCTTTCAAATGCTTTGCTAGTGGAAATGTGTGTGATGGAGGAACGAACAGCAGGAATCCTTCTGGGATAAATCCTGAGGACTGTCACCCAGGCTGTGGTGCCCACTGAGGCACAGCCAACCCTTTTTTACCCTTGTGAGGGTCCCTCACAAACCTGAGTTTCTTCTCTGACAGCGACAAGTTTAACTGAAGAAATCAGTAGGAATAAGCAACATTTTTTAAGGACCAGCCTGTGTTGGGTCTCTGCATTGTTTCGATGAGGTTTGATTATGATTTGATCTGGCACAGATGCTTCTGCTGCCACGTACATACCTGCACTGGGCTGTTCTGCAGCTCCTGCCTTAACCCTTTCCTCCCACCCACCTGCTGAGGAGCAGCTCGATGAGTCAGGAGGATGAACACACCCTGCCCGGCAGCTCCCTGTGCCTCTGCACCTGGCAGCTCTTCCCACATGGAGCAGCTTCCTTCCCCCTGGATTGCCTGGCCCTTGGCTGTGCCATGCCAGGGATTGCAGGAGAAGGGTCCCACCACATCCCCCTGCCCGCCTGGCTTCCCCAGCACTGCGGGTACAGGCAGGGCTTTGGTGTCCTGGAGCAACAAATTCCTTTAGCTAACCACCAAACTTTCCTGGCTCACAACCAAGGACTTCGTTTCTGGAGAAATCCTTGGCCTCTGTGAGATGCCAGGGTGCACAGCAGTTGTATTTTGGGGTGGTCTTTGAACAGGTGACCCCAGACCCCTTGTTCATTTAATGGGTGGGAAAAGTCTCTCCTAAGAGACCAGGGACCATGAGGACAGGCAGGTTCCCTTCACTAGGGACATCTCACTTTATTCCAAGGATGAAAAGTGATTCCTGGTGGTTGCAGTGAAAGCTTCCCCCCCACGGGATCCTCAGCATGCAGAAATCTGATTCAGGTACCACAAACTGGAAATGCAGGTTCCTGGCACAGCACCCTGAGCCTGCTCTGAATCAGCTGGAGGTTTGCTGGGCTGGTCACACCCCGAGCAAACACAGGGAACAATCTTTCCAGTCATCTCTGGAGACTGGCAGCGTACTGGGGATGCCTTCCATTTTACAAGCCAGCTCATGATGTGGGGATGGGTGGCTTTTGAGAGAGATGCTGAGCATTAACAACGGCAACAGAAATTTTTTGGTGTGAAACAGGCTTGCCCAGTTTGAAATGACATGTCCAAAATTACTACTCATTTCTGAAGTGCAGACTGTTTCTTCCAGCTTTGCATAGCTCTCTTCTGGCTGTCATTCCCTTTGCACTCCTATCCAAACATGTGATGCATATGCTGCTTTTAATTCAGTGCTCAGACATCTTTGTTTCCCTGTAAATGAGCAGGTATCCTCACTGTGCTCTGGAAACCTGCAGCAATGGATTTCCATAGCAAATTGGAGCTGCTGGGCTTTTTTTCCTTTGTGGTTTTTGATATCTCATTGCTCTCATTTCATTATTGGCTCTTGAAATCCCTCTGTTGGCCTTGGTTGAAGTAAAGGATATTTTTTCTACCTTGTCCTGTATCTTTAGGAGCAGTAAAGAGGTCTTATATGAGAAAGTTATATATGTATTTAATATATATACATATATATATATATGAGATATTTCTATATATAATATATATATAGAGAGAGAGAAAGAGAGAGGGATAGAGATGTAAAAGATACCGGGCTCACCAAGCCAAATGTTTTGCCACTAACAGTTCTGTCCTGATGCTGCAGCAGGCTTTGGCTTCTCCGTCAGCACAGAGTTGTCTGATCCATGTGCAGTCCCAGGAATGTGAGTTCCCACTTACTCCTGGCTCATCAGTAACTGGCTTGTTCCCTTGTGGTTTTAGAGGATCTTTGGTCGTTTGCAGAGTGATGGATGTAGCAAGTGAAATATGTGTATTTTCCTGTTACTTTGTCCAAGGCGTTTCAGGGGCTCTTCTGCAGGAGCCCAGGTTGCTGCTGTTAAACCAGCTGTGCTCCGGCATCTCCTGAGCTCCACACCAGGCCAGTGTGAAACCTTAATTTGCTGTCTGAGCCCGGATGGGGCTGGATGAATAAACCCAACTTTGACCTTTGATCAGGGAGACTTTGGAATTCCAAAGCAGTCTGATGTCAAAATGGTGATAGTGACAGTGAAAGGCAAAGGGCAGGGGCTCAATCATTATCCAGGCTTTTGTGTGCAGGAAACCACTCAAGGAGAGGTGCAGGCTGATGGCAGGATAATGTTTTCCTTTGTCAAGGGCTGTTAACAGTGCAAACAGCTGCCTGGGCTGAGCAGAAGTGCCACAGGGTGGACCTGGAGCCTGGGAATGGGGCAGGGTGTCCCTGACCACTGCCCGTGGCATCTGTGAATTTCATTTCATAGAATCACAGAATATCCTGGGCTGGAAGGGACCACAAGGATCATCAAGTCCAACTCCTGGCCCTGCATATACACCCCAAAATCCCACCCTGTGCCTGAGAGCGTTGTCCAAACACTCACGGAGCTCTGGCAGCCTTGGGGCCGTGCCCACTGCCCTGGGGAGCCTGTTCAGTGCCCACCACCCTGTGGGGGAAGAACCTTCTCCTCATATCCAACCCAGCCCTTCCTGACAGCTCTAGCTGTTCTTTCGGGTCACTGCTCACCCAGAGCAGAGAGCAGAGATCAGAGCTGCCCCTCCTGAGGAAGCTGCAGCCCTTGATGAGGTTTTACCTCAGTCTCCTCTTCTCTGGGCTGAACAAACCAGGTGCCCTCAGCCACTCCTTATATGGCCCCTCCAAACCCTGCATCATCTCCGTGTCCCTCATTTGGACACTTACCGTTTTGCTTCTTTCTCATATTGTTCACCCCACACTGCCCCAGGACCCTCCCAGTGCTGGTATGTGACAGTCCAGCTGCTGCCTCACTCGTGTCTGTGCCTGATCCAGCACCAGTTTGGATTTGCACATGGGTGCATCAGTGCACATTCCTGAGCGCCTCCAGGCCCCTCAGAGCAATCCCAGCACTGAGTCAGTGGGGCAAGGAGAGGCATTCTGCTCCTGGCAGGGGTACAAGGCAGGAACCCTGATCAGCACTCCAGGTGAGTCAGCCTGCCCTGAATCTCTCATGCTGGGTGGCTGTAATTACCCAAAGTGTCCTCACAGAGTGTGGGCTGCTGGATTGCACAGCCCTGTACCAGCCAAAGGCACTGCTGAGCTTTCAGCATGAATGTGAAGGGAGTAGTTGAGAGTGGAACACAAACCACACAAGTAGCAGTTTTCCCCCGAGTGTTCAGATATGCTGGTGCCAGTTTCCCAAAAGGCTGGAGGTCTGTCTGGGGCTCCAGCACGGTGTGTGTGTGACTGTGGTGTGAGCTGGCAGTGCTTGCTGGAGAGCAATACTCATAAAACCCATGGGAGCTGTTCAGTGTGCTTGGGGTATGAATGGTGAGAAGCCAGTGGTGCTGCTGGTGGGCTTGGGAGCCCTGAGGTGGGCTGTGAAATAGCCATGCTCCTCTCCAGCCCCTCTGCACAGGGAGTTGTGTCCATGGCTTGTGCAGCCTTGACTGCTTCACCTATCCCTTTGAACCCTGTCAACAGCAGCTCCAACAGGACTTCCACATCTTGGAAAGAGCCCTGAAGCCCATCAGGCTCCTGTTTGTGTTGACAAATTACCAGCTGCTTGTCAGCCCTTCTCTCTGATACCCTGGGTGTAAAACTAACATCTCTGTTTCTCTAATTCTTACAGAATGCCCAAGAATCCCATGGGGTGGCTGTGCCAACACCATCAGTGCCAGAAGACTTTGAGGAAAAAGCAACTCTCGGTAAGGGGTGTTCTCTGCAGAGTCCTGGCCGGCGCAGAGTGCTCAGCAGTGCTGTGCCCTTGGGGCAGGAAGTGTGTGTGTACCCAGGTCTGGAGCAGACAGTCTGCTCCGGGGATTTTCATGTTAGAGTCTACTATTAGTGATTTTTTGAAGTCATTGAAAATGAATTAATTTCTAAGGGGTGAGGCATAGTGGCTGTTACAGTTCAGCAAGCTTTAGACAAGTTGAGCAAGAGGCTGGCTGGCTGGGAGGGCCACGGGCTGTGGCAGTGCTGATGAAGAAGGTGCTCACACCCCTGTGTTCTTGCTCTTCTTCCAGGCTCTGGCTCCCAGGTCAATGGCAACTACCGGATGTACAGCTCGGTGGGAGACCTGCGCCCACAGGCTCTTGAGGGGGGTGACCTGGATGAGGACATCCCTCCACCGCCATCCATCCCCCCCCCCCCCCCCCCC
>VXBX01005923.1:288498-299480 GCA_013400415.1 Scytalopus superciliaris | reverse complement strand
TGGGGGCTGCCCTGCGGGCAAAGCCCCCCCTGAAACTCAGCAGTGCCTCATCAGACACCACCTCCACCAGCTTCTTCCGCCACGAGTCCAAGCCCTACTCCTTCACCGTGGTGCCCCGGCCATCTGCAGCAGGGTCCGGGTGGAGCAAACCTCCATCCTTCTCCAGCTCCTCGGACCAGGGCCGGGATGTGCGGGCGGTGGGCGAGGTGCAGCCCCCCAGTGTGCCCAGCCAGCGGCGAGCTGCTGCCTCCAGCCTGCTGCGGGGCCTCCTTGACTCTGGGCAGCCAAAGCAGCCCATCCCAGCCCGCCACAGCGTGCCCAGGGAGGAGGAGAATGGGGAGACAACGCTGGACTATGGGATTATCCCCCCACCCCCTGAATTCAGCAACGAGGCGGACGAGGGTCCCGCTCGAGGTCGGGAGGAGAACCACAAGTCCCCCAGCTACCCTGACTGCAGCCGGGGCTCGGAGGAGCCGCGGTATTTCAGGTGGTCGGGCTACAGCCGTGGCTATGGGGGCAACCATGACCCACCAGCCCCGCTGCCCTCGGAGAAGAGCCAGAGGAACAGCAACTTTGCCCCCCAGTACCCGGATCACAGCAGCTCCAGCGGCTACTCCAGCCATGGCCCAACCCCCCGCCCGCTGATCAAGAAGCGCCTGTACGTCTCAGAGCCCGACAGCTCCTACCCCCGGGCAGCTGCAGCCCCCCGGGGCACGGGCACCCTGTCCTATGGAGGGTTCAGCTCGGCAGGCGGGGAGGGGTCCCGCCGCCTCGGAACCCTCCGGAACGGCCCCGCGGGCGGGCAGGGCAGGCGCCCATCTGGGGATGCCACTGGGAAGGTGTACGGCAGCACCGGGGCCGATGCCAAGTACAAGGGGCAGAACGGGGACTTCTCGCTGACGGCCAGCAGGTAATAGCCCCACCCTGGGCTGACCCTTCCCTGTGTGTGGTGTCCCTGGGGTTTGGCTCCAGAGAAATCATTGCCCCTTGGCTTGTGTGCTCATTCCCAGTTAGAGTCACCTCCCAGTACCCCCAGTCCAGAGCTGTGACTTCCATGACTCCTCCCTGTTCCCAGTTGTGACCCTGCTCCCAGTTGCTCCCCATCTCCCTCTCCTCCCCACATCCCTGAGTGGAGACACGAAGCAACAAAAAGCCACTCTGCTCCCTTAGAGCAAGAATAAAATACGTAACTGCAACACTAAACCCAAAGGTTTTTCCTTGGTTTTTGATGACTTTTCCCTGTGTTTCCCCTGCAGACCTGCCCATGGCAGCCCCCAGTATGGTGGACCTACCAACACCTTCACGGTCAGACCTGGGACACGCCAGCCCATCTCCTACGCCTACCAGAGCAGCCACCGGTAGGTTTGTCCCCAGGGCTGCTCTGCCACCTGCACCTGGATGGGAAGGGATCAGAAGGTGCCTGGCTTGGTCATTTCCTTCTCCATGGGCACCAGGGACGGTCTCAACCCAGCCAGCAAACGCGCTGCTTGAAACTACTGATGGAGAAGGTGGGGAATGACCCTGGGACTTGGACTTTTCTCTTGGACTGTTATGGAGAGTAGTTACTGCGGACACACCGCTGCCTTGTTACATGAGCAAATGGGGTTTTCCTTTTTCTCCGTTTTCCCCTTGGATTATTTTTCAAAACTGCAGCCTGATAGGTCATGTAAGAAAGCCAAAGAACATCCTTAGCTCTCTTTGAAGAGCATCACCACTGGAAAGATTGGTTTTGGATTGGTTTCTTTTCTTTGAATTTGTTTAACCCCAATGTGCTTGGGAGTAAGGAGAAACCAACTGGGAGATGGTGTGTAATGGAAACAAGCCAGCGTATAGCTCAGCGTAGGGGGATTAAAATAATTGTGTGAGGCCAGTGAGATGGAAAGTTTAGGATGTCTGGATCCTGACCTCTTCTGTCCCCACCTCCTTCAACAGCCTGGAGCAAACCAATTATGTTGGTGCCTTAAAACAGCTCCTGGTCTGTCCAAGCCTGTCCTGCTCCTCCAGGGAGCAGCTTTGGGAGCAAGGGCCTTGCTTTGCTGTGCCTTTTGGTCACTGGAAGTGTTTCTTTTGGTAATTACTCCTGGTGGAAGGAGGCTGTGAGGCCTGGATGGATGGCTGTAAACCACTTTGGAGACTTAGGGCATGGAGTGATGCTTCTTTTCCTTTAGCTGGTGGGTGCCACCAGGTGTGTGCTGGTGGTGCTTTCCCTGAGGGGTCTCTTGCCACTTAACACCCATGTAGCCCCCACCTCTAAAAGCTAAGCCACAGCATCCTTATAAACTGCTCTGCTGAGACTTGGCTTTAGTTTGTCTGATTTGGGGACTAAAGAAGCTGAATTTCAGTGTGGTTGTAGATGGTGGGTGTCTGCAGTGACATCCTGGAGGGAGCTGGCTCCTGCTGCTTCCCTGGGTGCTGGATGTGCCTGTTTGCTTCCTGCTGCTGCCTCTGAAGGGGCTGCTGGGGGCTGTGCAGTGGGTGGGAGATGCGAGAAGCCTTAGAGAGGGTATTTTATACTCCAGAGTGAGCAGTTTCAGTCTCACAGCAGTGACCAAAGCTTTGAATAGCCAGCTTCCCGAAACTAGAGACAGAGAATCTTCCTTGTAGGTAAACTTGCTGAAAATCACTGTAAGATAACTGTAAAAACTTGTAGAGAATGTTTTCTAATCACTGACAAACTAAAAGCACTTTGAGACATTAGTCTATTTTTATGGAAAGCACTTTCTATTTTCAATGCTATAAATACCATTAGTTCCACTTCAGCTTATCCAGCCTTCCACACACTGGTACATGTGCCTGATTTTGCTCTACAATTCAACTCAAATTCAGTGATAAATATTCCTTCATGGTGGAATTCTCAAAAGTTATCTTGATATTCATGTCACATCACTGGCATTCTGTTTTATGTTATTTCCAGCTTTACCCAATAATTTAACAGCCCTTTCAGATACTGCAGCAGCTTCAAAGTATTCTGAACTTTACTTTGCTGTGAATAAAATGAAAATGCAAATACCATAATCAGTCTAATAGCTAATTCAGAGGGCATTCTTATGCCAGTAAGTCGCAGTGACTTGGAAGATTTCCAGTGCTCACCCCAGCCAATATTGAAATAACTGGCTTTAAATATCTGGGTGTTGGCTTTAAAAAAAATGTTTATGGAGAAACATGACTGTGCAGGAGCTATGTGGGTATTGAAGTGTGCCAAGTGTCACGTGGAATACCCCCCACCTCAAAACATGGAAGTTTGTCCATGCAGGGAGCATCTTGAGGGTTTCTTACTGATCTGGAAGTGGAAGTAAAGCTGTGATCCTGCTTGAGTGGCTCCAGGGTCATGTTTTGGTATTGGATGAAGTTTCACCAGTTTAACTTGAAAGAAAACAATGAAGCCTCTCTGATAATATTGCAACTTCATTGGTTTTTCCTCATAACTTGTTATACTTTTTTCAAAATAACTGCAAATTTGTTCTCAAAAGCAGTTTAAAATGGAAAGGCTTGTTGGGAGATTTTGACCTCCAAGATTGATTTTGCTCACTAAAGGTGTGGGAAAGTGGGGGGGTGTGCACTTTTCCACCTGAAGAATTTTAAATTTGAGCACGTCCTCAAGTTTTTAGAGCAAACTGTGACACTCCAGTGGTGGCACTTGCTTTGAATGTCACATTTACTATTTCACCCAGACACACAATTCATATGTAGTTCTTAATGATGTTACAGAGCATGGAGTGTCTTGCTTCTAGCAGACATACTTGTTTAAATTAACTATCAAAAGCATGATAATGTAAGTCAGCTCTATAAAACAGCCATTATTCATACAAGAACACCCATTCTGGGAATGAACAGTGGACTGAGATGTCACTAACTCAGGCTGGACTCTGCTCCCAGTTGTAAAACTGGTTAGCACACATGTGGAACTCTTCTATTCTTTCAACACTTTGGGCTATTCCCTGCTTCTTTTGAATGCATTCAGCAGATTCTAGTATTTCAGTAACAACTAGACATTTATGTTGGGGCCTTTGGGAACTGTGTGACAAAGGAGCCACTGTCAGAGCTCTTGGCAGCCAAAGCACTTGGGGACAAAGGTAAATGTCTGATGAAGAGCAGGGACTGCAGGGATGGGGAAGAGCTCCCTCTTCCTGGGGCAGGTGTGTGGATGAGCTGTACTTTGATGCCTGTTTCTGCTCCTCCCCAGCTCTTTCACTGTATAAATTTAGCAGTAGGAGATGAAGAAATGAAACTAAGGGGTAGTAATGGAGCAAAGCTGCCTGCTTCACAGCCCAGGCAGTGCTGAGAAACCCTGAGGCCTGACCCAGAGTTATTCTCACTTCAACCCCCTCTGCTGCAGTTTGGTCATTCAAGTCTGATACAAGTTAAATTATTCCCTGCAGCTGCCTCTTCCTCAAAAGTACCTGCTACTGGAGTGTAACAGAGCTTTAGCTGTAAAGTGTTGAACAAAGTCTCTTATTTATGCCACTGAACACCAAACTTCTTGCATTAAATATTTCTGGACATATTGTTTTATTACATGTGTGGTGTGACTTTTTTTAGTGTTGCTTAAGTGCTGTCTGTGGGCTCGGCCCAGTTGCTACTGAGCAGTCAATACAAACCCTGTGGCCATTTGCGTGTTTGAGGAGCCCAGTGAAGGCATGAAGGGGCAGCTAAGCCCCAGGTGCCCTGTCCCTCACATCCAGCTGGTTGGGCAGCCTGGCAGAGAGAGGAGCTTATGCAGCTCAGCCTGTGCTGCTTCTAAAAATAGTCCTTGGGTTTGAGCTTTTCATTAGGAACGAAACTCACATACTTGTTACAAGTCCCAACTGGAATGTTGTGCCTAAAATTGAAAGCACTGTGAGCAACGCAAGCAGCAACATAAAAGGCTTGTCTTCAGAGTGGCTTTTTCTCTCCACTCCTCAGAATTAAACTTATTTGCATCCTTACCTCTTTCATCCAGCTCTGGCTAGAGAACCAGGCTCTTCATGAAGTGTGCAGTGTGTACACTGAAGCTTTTACTTGAGCCAGAACATATACACATGAGTATCCCCAAACCTGAGGGGCATGTGCATGGACAGCTGAGCAAACCACAGACCCAAGAATTCCTACCCTTTCCTTTGCAGAAAGTCTCCAAGGATTGATGTGGGATTGCTGGTGTTTGTGCCATGCTGCCTACGTATCCCTGTGACTGTTTACAATCAGCTACAAGCCAAGGTGCACACCATGAGTGACTCCTGAATTGTTGCTCTTCTGTGCTTTTCTTATGACAGCGAAGAAAACAAATATAAGTGGTAAAAGAACACAAAAGTAGGTACTCTTTAATGCAATGTGCAGAGTTGGGGAGGTGCTGCCTTGCCCCTTGTCAAGGGCAGCTGCTGCCATCCTGTGGCACAGCAAGCATCTGCCAGCTGCTAGAAACATTTACATTCTTTTAGTCTTCAATTCTAAAATCAAAATTAATATATCAGTAATGGCCTGCTGTCCACGTAGGCTTCACCATCCACCAGTTCTTTTTGTGTTTTGCTCATGTGTGGCAACATGAACTTAACAAGGGTTGATGTTTGACATTTCAACTTTTCTTTTTAGCTATTCACAATGGAAACCCAACATAAACAGTCTGGGGGAGAAAAGCTTCCTGAGAACAAGCAGGACACAGAGCCTGCCTTGCATTAGTGCTGAAGAATTGTAATACCCTGGCATTTAACAGGAATACAGTGATCATTTATTTAAGAACAGTTTTAATATCAGGGACTGAAATCACAACTTGAACAGTGTGAATGATCTCAGCTGGCTCTTCAGTGCTACAGAACTGGCCCAGTGAAACTTAAACCCAGTTACAAATGAAAACTATGATTTATTTAAAAACCATCTTCCAAGACAACTTTTTCAGAACCAGCACAAGACCTGTTTCAGTACAGCATCACAGGTCCCTAACAGGGACCTTTGTGGTTCAAGGGGTGTTTTTGAAGAACGGTGTCAGTTTTTATCATCATTTACCTTTTCCTTGTCATACACTGCTCTAGAACAGGTTTGCTCTGTAAACACCTGTATGACACGGGAATTAAAAAAGCAGCAAGTGAGGTTTACAAAGACTATGAGAAAAGTACAGAGCCTGGGAAAGCTTAGTCTGCCTAAAAATTAAGTGTGGGCTTTGCACAACTAAACCTATGTGTATGCAGGGATAACCACTGGAAGCAGTGTACATTTAAGTGTTGCTATCATGCTAAAGAACCAGTAATAACATTCATTTCAACAGTATTTTTGTTTCATTAGTCAGGACTTGCTTAATTCTGTCTAGGAAATACAAGGCCAGACCAAGCTGTATCTAGAGCAGCAGTTCATGCAGAGCAATGACTTTTTTCAGTTAAATATGTTCCAGGGAAACACTTCAGTTAGAAATGGATGTGGTATATGACAAAAAAACACCTCTAAGGATTATGTGGAGTCTTTTTTGGGGAACATGGGAATGTTCTGCCCCTCAGTCACCAGCACAAAAGTCACTCGTCACAAGTGCACAAGGAGTCTGATTTATCACTAGGCAGAGTCTGTTACAGGAGCAAGCAAATGACAACTGAAGGCCTTAGTCCAGTTTTTCCCTTACATAAACCTTTTTTTCACAGGTCTTGAGGAAGCTGCCTTCAGCACAGAGGAGATGAAATATGGTGTCAAACAGCACAGCAACTGCTCCCTTCTGGCTTTCAGTCCCTTTAACTGGCCCTGGGGCCAAGCACGTGCTGAGCATCACAGGTGCCAGGATTCCAGCACCATCACAAAGGTGTTTAATTACAGGGCTGAAGCTGGGAGCCTCATTTTACAGTTTACTCACCCAAGGAGCCATCCTGGTACTGAAGCCCAATGCTCTAAACCAAGTGCTACATTAAGGACAGCACTGGAAGCCTTCTAGTCTTTGAATTAGGACATGTCTTCCCATTCCATTGGAAGAATTAATTTACAGAGCAAAGCACTTTGGCTCAAGGGCAAGGCTCTCACAGGAGGTGTGTTGTTAACCTCCACAGAAAATGTTTCTATTAATTCCATGGGTGGTTTGGAGAACTGAGGGAGGAATCAATCTTTTTGACTTATTTTTCATTACACCTAATTCCCCATCTCTCCAAGTCTCCTCTGTACCTGAAGCCAATTTTTTTTTTTTCTGTGTAAAACTGAAGTCGTATTACAGAAGCACTCCTGAGGAGAGGGCAAAGCTTGGTTTGTAACTAACTTAGGCCTAATTCAGAATTACTACAGGAACCTTCTTAGCCACAAGCTTCAAGGCAGACAACAGACCATCCCTGCTCCAGTTCACACACACCTTCGACTTCAGCAGAATCAAATTGATGCCAGGAAGGAACTTGGACCATGAGTTTATAAAACTATTCTTTTACACAATTGACTCCAGAAGTTTCACCAGCTGGTATAGGGACAGTGTGATGTAAAACCTGATGATCCCATCCAACTGTAGTGAGCAAGGCATCATCTGAAGGAGACCAGGATAAGCCTTTTACAAAGTCTCGATGAGAACGGTCTCTGAACCTGGAAAACACCAACATTCCATTAGCCATGAACCATCAACAATTTGTGGGCTTGTGCAATTCCTAACTGCTAGTTATTTTTGGATGATGCTCTCCCCTTCAGGGATATTTTCACCTCCAGACTGCCCAGAGAGGTTGTGGACTCCTCACCCCTGGAAGTGTCCAAGGCCATGCTGAATTGGGTTTGGAGCAACCTGGGCTAGGTGGGAGGTGTCCCTGCCCATGGAAGGGGGTGGGATGAGATGGGCTTTAATGTCCCTTCCAACCCAAACCATTCTGTGATTCTATGGATAAATAATTAACTTGAGAAGATAATAAGACAAACAGCCAGAAGAGTATGTTCTGTCTGTACTTACACCTCTGAGAGGTCTGAGTCAAGAACAGCAACTGAACAGTCTTCACTGATGGAAGCCAGTAAGGGTGAACTAGAGGACAGAGATGAAACCATGGTTAGAACAAATACACAGATTTTTAGTGATAAACTAGTGATTAAATTAGGCATTCTTAGTGTTCCTGACCCAAGTACACCCAATTAACAGACACAAAATCATCATCATGTGGCAGGTTGCCAGCACACTAAGCAAGAATATTTTATTAGAGTTACAAAGCAAGTGATCCTTCTTTAATCAGAGGTGCCTGATTAATTAGAAATCCCCACAGAGAGTGGGTCAGTAATTCTGAAACTGCAGAAGTGTTTTTATGGATATTCACACATCAAAAGTGAGACATCATGTGGTTTACTCTATTCTTTGCTACAATCTTCTTGATAAAAGGACCGCAACTAGAGATGGGGTTTTTTTGGGTTTACCCCCCAAAAATACTAAGGCTTTCAAGGGGATGCAGTCATGTATTCTCTACCAGTGCACCAGACTGTACCTGTGTGTGGAGAATGCAAACCCCGTGATGCTCCGGGCGTGCACAGTGGCACTGAGGGCTGAGTCAGGATTCTTTGTGTCTACTAGTGCAACTGTTCCACTTTCATCACCTTGAGGAGAGGGAAACACAGTTATTAGCAAAACTGTCACTGTGGAAACAAAAGACCTTGATTTGCCTGGTGAAAGGGAAGATTCTTACCCAAAACAAAGATGTCACTTTTCTGTGGATGCCACATGACTGAGGTAGGGAGGTAATTACAGGCACTGCAAACTGCAAGGCAAGAAATTGGGATGAGTGTGGAAAGAATCAGTACAAAGATACTCCTACTCTACCCCATTTAGCATCAGTAGGGCACTAAGATGAGCATTTTAAGCTTACTGTACTTTTGTGACAGTGTTAGATCTCCTTAGATTTTAAAAGGCTTTTCTATGATCACATCACTAAATTTGGAGTTAGACACAGAAGTCAGGCATAAAGTAATTTATTTCTTCCAACACAAACTCATGCACAAACACTGACTGTGTTCAGAGACATACCAATTCGGGTAGCTGGTTTAGGGCATCTGGTGTCCCACAGTAAAGTTCTGTTGTCCTATAAATCCAAAGGGAATAAAAAGGGTTTTACAATGTCTTTGTGGCATGAACTCAGATTCAGTGCAGAACTGCTGCTGACCTTTAGTCAAAACCACCCCCCCCTCCTCTTCTTTTGGGTTAAAATGATGCTGCCATTAATTGCAGTCTTCATTCATGCCCAGGACAGAATTAGGAGCTCCCAAAATGCAATACAGACCTGCAGGAATCAGCTTGGTAAGCTGATTATCAACTTATCAAACCGCAACACTGACATAACCCAGGTATGCAGCTTGTAACACCAGAGGTGGTTTCTAAGTACATTAAACTGTAAATAACTAAAATTAAATCTCATTTTTATGGGGTAGATTTAGACAACAGAGTGAGCTTTACCTCAGCACAGGACAGGAACACAGTGTCCTTACCAGGACAGGAAGCCACACATGTCACTGCCGCGGAGTGAGCTACCAAAAGCACAAAAGGATAAAGAGCCTCAGAGACTGTATCCAACTTTCCTGTGTATTCCCAAGGATCACTAAAAGCACAGCAGTATAATGAAGAACATTTTATGCCCAGGCACACAGTAACTTCTACTGAGAAACGGCCAACTGCATCCTACCAAAGTGATGAGCTGCCAAATCCAACCAGAGCCACAGTCCCTGTGGCACACCCAGGCTCGAGGGACCAAACAAAGCGTGATGGAAGGGGACTTATAAAAAGGAGGAAGAGAACTTTTTCTTTAAGCAGTGACAGGACAAGGGGCAATGGTTTCAAACTAACAGAGAGAAGTGTTAGATGGGACATTAGGAAGAAATTCTTGGCTGTGAGGGTGGGCAGGCCCTGGCACAGGTTGGGCAGAGAAGCTGTGGCTGCCCCATCCCTGGAAGTGTCCAAGGCCAGGTTGGACAGGGCTTGGAGCAACCTCATCTAGTGGAAGGTGTCCCTGCCCATGGCAGGGGGTGGAACAAGATGATCCTTAAGCTGGTTTCCAACCCAAACCATCCTGTGATTCTGTGGTACAGACTCTACTGTGGCCAGAGATGATGATACCACACCTCCAGAGATCAGCATCTCGAATGGACTGTTGTTCAAAACAAATATGGGTCCATAGAAGAAAGATTTCAGTGCAGAATACTTTAAAACACACTTCAGGGATGCAGGGCAAACTAAGCCTTACAGCATTCACTCTGTGGGGAGAAATGAACAACAGACTATGGAATAAAGCTGTGGCAGACATTTGATCAGAGCCCTGAGTGTGGTTTGGCAAATGGGAGGCCACTGGTGATACTGCAGGAGAAAGCTCAGGCTGCAGCACGTGGTGAGGGGCCAGAGGGAGCAGGGCAAGGGGATGGTTTGGAACTCACCTCTGTAGGAGTGCAGCACTGTCTGCTCTGGGATGTCCCAGACCTTCACACTGTGGACAAGAGCGAGCAGTCAGCAGCCAGCACCAGCCATAGCACACAGACCCCAGGGTGGGGACACTCATGGGGCTGGGGACACTCACGGGGCTGGGGACACTCACCAGAAGTCCCTGCCCCCACTGACAGCCTGGGTGCTGCCAGCCAGCACCGACACTGACGTTGTGATGTCGTCGTGCTCATATTTACAGAACTTGTTGACGATGAGGGTTTCGTTCTCCTCCAGCTCCCACAGCTCCACAGCACCTGAGGGGGGTGGGGGGACACCCAGCTCAGTGAAAGGGTAAAGGGACACCCATAAGGGGGTCACTCACCTTGATGAAGAGGAGAGGAAACACCCAGCCTGGTGAAAGGGGGACACCCACCTACCCTGCAGGATGGGGAGAGGGTCACCCACCCCAGTGAAATGGTAAGGGACACCCATGGACGAGATGGGAAGGGGATCACCCACTCTGTCAAGGGGAAGGTGACACCCCAGTCAATGAAGGGGGAAAGGGAGGACACCCAGCTCAGGGGAGGTGAAGGGGGGACAGCCACCTCAATGAAAGGGACACCCACCTCAGAGAAAGGGAGGGGGTCACACACTTCTGTGACGTGGGGATGTCACCCAC
>VXBX01005923.1:259412-288173 GCA_013400415.1 Scytalopus superciliaris | reverse complement strand
CCCCGCCCAACTCTCGCGAGAGCTCCGCCATCTCAGCGCTGAGGCGGCCGGGCGGTCACCGGGACGAGGGGGTCGCGTCCCGCCGCTCGTCCCGCTGGTTCCCTCCGCTGTTCCCGCCGCTATTCCCGGCCATTCCCGCTCCCGACATGCTCTCCCGCCTCGTCCTCCGCGCCGGTGAGCCGCGGGGGGGGTGGCGGGCGGGGGGTTGTGCCGTGCCGGCCGCGCTCGGCCCTGACGCGCTCTCTGCCCTCTTGTCCCCTCAGCCCCCGCCGCGCTGAGGGCGCTGCCGCCGCCGCCCCTGGCCGTGGGGTGAGTACTGTGGGAAGCCGGCCTCTGGCTGGGCTTAAACAACGGGTTTTCTGGGTTTTCTACCTTTATTTTCCTCACTAACGCTGTGGGACTATGAAATAGGGACGGTGGGAAGGGACCTCTGGAGGTTATTTAGTCCCACCCACTTCCTGGAAGGAGGTCCGTCGATAAATGCCAACTTGGTCGAATCACAGGATGGTTTGGGTTGGAAGGGATCTCCAATCTCAGCCCCATGGGCAGGGACACCTCCCACCAGCCCAGGTTACTCCAAACCCCGTCCAACCTGGCCTTGGACACTTCCAGGGATGGGGCAGCCACAGTTTCTCTGGGCAGCCTATGCCAGGGCCTCACCCATTACATGCTTAATTGCAAATGTGTTTAGCCCTCATTTGAGGGTGGTTTGGGGGATTATTTATGTCTGTTTTTTAAATAAGACTCCTAACGGAAGCTTTTTCTGTTGTTTATAGTGTGTTGCACACCACAAGACAACTGCACACAACCCAGCAGAGTTTGGCTCCTTTGCCCCCTCTGCCTGAGAAGGGAGGAGAAGTTCGTCATGGTTTGATCCCTGAGGAATTTTTCCAGTTTCTCTACCCTAAAACAGGAGTTACAGGTTAATATAGGCTGTTTTAGCATTATCTAAGGCAGGCTTTTACTCTTCTACATTACCATTTTTAGTTGCACCTATGTAGTTCTGCACACCAGTTCTGGCTGCTGAAAAGGTAAAATGCTAGTGAAAATTAGTTTTTTGCACATGCAGGTTGTGAAGAACAAGCAAGTACAGCACTCCTGGCTCTGAAGTTAGACACTCATGCTTTAAATAAAGGCTAAAAGAATGCCATGAGCTTGATTTTGTAGGAAAATTTAGTTACCTGTTGGTGCTGAAAACATTTGAACAGGGATTTTTACCTGTTTCTGAATAAGCAGAAGCAACAGTGCCACGTGCAAGTTGCCTCTGTTTCTGTGAGATTCCTCATGGCACCTTGCCCTGGGTGGAACTGCGACTCTGCTCTTTGTCCTGGGAAAAGAGAACACTTCCTGACCTTCTTGTAAGCCCTAAACCAGCTCCTTCTTAGGTATTTGAATTTATTGAGCCTCTTTGTGCTTTGTACAAATAATGCTGCTTTCTTTGTTCTTTAGGGCCCTACATGCTGGGAACTGGCCTGGTGCTTTACCTTCTTTCCAAGGAAATCTATGTCGTTAACCACGAGACAGTGGCAGCTGCCTGTATATTGTCAGTCATCATTTATGCCGTCAAGAGGTTCGGGGGTGATGTAGCAGCTTTTGCTGATAAACTTAATGAGGTAACAACAAAACCATAACTTGCCTTTGTAGTAGTTAATAAAGAATGATTTTGTTAAGGTATAAATGGCTTGACACTGACAGAGGACAGGGATGGGTGGATATTGGGAAGAGATCCTTCCCTGTGAGGGTGGGCAGGCCCTGGCACAGGTTGGGCAGAGAAGCTGTGGCTGCCCCATCCCTGGGAGTGTCCAAGGCCAGGCTGGATGGGGCTTGGAGCAGCCTGGGCTAGTGGAAGGTGTCCCTGCCCATGGCAGGGCGTTGGAACAAGGTGATCTTTAAGTTGGTTTCCAACCCAAACCATTCCAGGATTCTGTGATTGCAAACCCCAGTTCTGCCTTACCATCCTTTAACCTCAGCCCTGGCACAGAACAGTTCACATGGACATTTCTCCAATCTTAGTGCACCATTTCAGAAGTTGATTGCAGATCAGTTGTTTTCCTTGAGTGCCTGGCATTCTGAAGCATGCTTTGTTTGTTCTTTCAGGAGAAAATGGCTAAAGCTTTAGCTGTGAAGAACGAGGCCATAGATAATCTCCAGACTGCCATTGACAACGAGAAGAAGGAGCAGTGGCGGGTCGAAGGCCGTACTTACCTCTTTGATGCAAAGAGGGTACGTGGTGCCAGCCCTGCTGCTCATCTCCCCCCCTGCAGCCTGCCCTGCCCAGTTCAGGGGCCTCTTGAACTCCAAACAGGTTACAAACCATCTGTGTATTGCAGACAGGGTCACTTGGACCACCTGATCCAGAGAATCAAAAGGAGGGAGAGGGACTTTTTATATGGGGATATAATGACACGACAGGGGGGAATGGCTTCAAACTGAGGACAGGGTGACATGAGGAAGGAATTGATTACTCAGAGGGTGGGCAGGCCCTGGCACAGGTTGCCCAGAGAAGCTGTGGGTGCCCCATCCCTGAAAGTGGTCAAGGCCAGATTGGATGGGGCTTGGAGAAGCCTGGTCTAGTGGAAGGTGTCCCTGCCCATGGCAGGGGGATGGAAGTGGATAACCTTTAAGGTTCCATCCAGCCCAAACCATTCCATGATTTTGTCCCTTTTGCTACAGAACATGTTCTGCTTCTGCTTTGTGTTCTTGCCAAACATCAACCTTCTGACTTCATCTTGTGTGTCCAGAATAACGTTGCAATGCTGCTGGAAGCCAACTACAGGGAGAGGCTCATGATGGTGTACAATGAGGTGAAGAAGAGGCTGGACTACCAAGTGGCCATGCAGACCCTAAAGCGGCAGAAGGAGCAGGATCACATGATTCAGTGGGTGGAGAAGAACGTTGTTCAGAGCATCACACCCCAACAGGTACTTGATGGGTTTTGTCTGCTTTACATTTTACTCTGTACAAAGATTTGCTGTTCGAGGGTTCTGGTTTAAGTCAGGAGATGATGGGTGTCCTTCCAAACGTGGCCCGTGGCAGGGGGTGGAACTGGATGAGCTTTAAAAGTCCCTCTGAACCCAAACCATTCTGGGATTCCATGATTTCCATTCCTGCTTTAATGCAGGTCCCTGTTTGGATGTAATCTCTAACTTCATGAGCTGTAATTACGCCCCTTTAAATCTGTAACTCATGGAGCTAAAAATTATTATCTAAATGCACTAAAAAGTGGTTTTTGCTTATTGAAATGTCTTCTGAAAGCTGTTTTCATCTCTCTTGCAGCAGAAGGAGAGCATTGCCAAGTGCATCTTGGACCTGAAGGCACTCTCAAAGGGCGCACAGGCAACAGTGTGACCTCGTCTGATCCCACTGACACGTCTCAATACTTACTGGTGGAAACTCTGTGGTTCTAAACTATCAATAAACTAACAAAAACCAACTTCTCTGCTGTGTTTCCCTAGCAACAGTCATTGTCTGTATTTGGAGTAGCTGCATGGGTCACACCAACCACTACATTTGGTTTATAGTGGGGGATTAGTTGCAACTGCAGTGTGTGTGACCTTGCTGGATTCCTTATGTGGTCATGAACACTTCCAGAGATAAGATACAGAAATCCAGAGAAAAATTCTGATGCTAATACTGATTACTTGGGTTAAAATTCTCTGACAGCAACCCACGGGTACCTGCTGTCATTGCAAACAGGGTCTAAAATCAGAGTGCTGGTATTGACCTGGTCCCAGACTGAGAGGAGCTCTGAATGAATGTCCTTGTATTCAAAATGAGCTGAAAATGCCCCTTTCACAACAAAGCTTATGGAGTGATGCAAGTGTCTTGGTTCTGGGAAGACAATGATCTGGCAGGAAATGCATCAAAATTATGGCAAACTTGGCATCAGCTGATCTTCTCAGGATTAAGTTTAAAAAGGAAATTAGCATGTTTAGTCTAGAGGGTGGGATTTTTCTGGATTTTCATAGGAAAAAATACTGGTTTTCTTGTGTGTGAAGAAAAATAATTCCATGTGTATTATAATACACAGAATAAGCCTCTTCATTTTCTTTTCATAGAAAACTTTTCCCTGTAGGATTTTGTTATAACTCAAATATCCCAGTTGAGCAAAGCACTGACCTGTACAAATTCACCTTTGTGTGCTGGGAAGTGATTTATTAAGTACATGAACTGAAGTGAGCAGAGTAGGGTGTGCCCAATACCCACCTCTTTATGAACTGGTGCAATTCTCAGTGCAGTTTTCTACACTTTTCAATACAACAGCACAGAAAAGGTGCTGATCAGAGGTAAGAACCTTACTTTAAGCCAGCCTAAGCTGAATCTGCTTTTTTAAAATCAACAGTTCCAGAGAATGCAGGTGCCGAGTTTCCTGTTTTGTGATAATTTAAATAAGAAAAGTGAAGTTGCTCAACTTCCACATTTCTGTAACCCCACTGTCTCAATGACACTGGAGCTTTTAACTGGTGTGACAGATTCTTTTCAAAGAGCAAGTCTTGTGCTGGCACTCCTTGAGTTTTCCACCAGCACTTCCGTGGTGAGAGGTAAGATGGAGCTGTACCATTTCTTGTTCCCTCTTTTACTGCAAACACCTCTCACAGTGAGGGTTGGGGTAGGAAACTGGGAGCTCTTTGTGGTTTGACTCCTCTGGAATGTGGGTGACAATGGCATGCAGTAGGAAAAGTGGCAGCAGCAGAGAACAGGGTGACTATTTTCATGTTGTGGTGTTACAACATGCGTTTTGCAAACCATGTGGTGAGAAATGCCAGGGTAGGGGTTTTGTAGTAGACCAATATTAACTGTATTTTACCCCAATCTTCAAGATTCCACCCCCAAATTTGAGAGGAGAGGTACTGTTCTGCCTTGGTGGGAAAAGTGAATTTAACTTGAGACAGGAAAACATAAAGGGGGGAATTTTTCAAAGCTGCTGATTATGAAAGTGGTTATTACGTGCACTGGGTTTTTAGCTGTTGCAAAAATAATCCTATGGGTGGTTTTTAATTCTTAGGTCTCCTCAATGTTTTGGGGAAGCAGGCAATGTGCCCACCAAGGCATAAGACACTGAGAAGCAGGATTGATGCTGAGGAACTGCTGGGTTTATGTGGCCTTCTGCCAGTTTCATAAGATTCCTAAAAAATGGATAAAAACTATATCAAGTCTTTAAGTTAAAAGAGAGTGACAGCTTGTTTTTGCTCATGTACGTATGTATATAAATACAACTTCTTTGTTGCCTTCTTTCAGCTTCTCTTCCTGTCCCCATTGGAGAGAATGGGAGGCAGTTCCTCAAAACGACCTACAGGTATGTAATTTTAAAAGCAATTTTCTTAGCTGCAGAGTTCTTGACTGATGTCCTGACCCAAGGGCTGCCGTGGGGGTGGCTTGGCAGATGTGTGGAAGAGCTGCATGGCTGCCAAAGGCTGCCCTGAGACAGTAATGATATGAGCCACTCAATTTTCCTGTCTGCTGGTTCCACTTTCAGCCCTCTGATAGAGAAGTATTATGCATAAAATCACACTGCCTTGTACAGCCACGTGCCTGAATGTAGTTCTTGTTGCTTGTAATACTACTGGAGAAATGTCTATGTTTTAAAACAAGCTTTTGATTTTTTTTTTTTTTCTAGTTGCACCAACTTCTGCTACTCCCACTGTCCCCACCACTGTCCACACCACTGCACCTGAGTTAGAAGCTCCAGAAGTTAAATGCTGGATTGAAAAGTAAATGTTTCACCTTTATTTCCTGACTCCAAACCCAGAGTTGCCTGAGACTGCAGCCTCTTTCTGCATGTATTTAATGTCCTGGGGTTTTAAAAAGTTCATTGGAATTTCCCAGTCTGTGCACTGGTGATGCTTAATGCAGATACACACCATTTTAACCTCATAGGTTTTGGGATAAATACGTTACACTCCATAAAGTTTGGTGAATTTGAGCACTGCTGATGCTCCAATACCTTGTTAAAACTGAGGATTCTGACCATTTTCTGTGTATCAACAGCCGTGAAATATTGTACATGTCACTGGCCTTCATCTCTGGCATTCTCCTGACTGTCCTGGTTTTTGCAATCATCCACCTCTCCAGGAAAAGTAAGTGGCACAGTCGAGGCAGTAATGGCAGGGCCATGATAACTACAGAAGTTACTTTGGAATTCCAAATTGCATCTGCCTTGAAACACCCATGGATTGACGAACAGGTCATTCCTTCCAGTAACTCCTCAGGGGCTGTTTTCATGGGAGAATTAACTTGACCACTGATGAGTTGAGGTTTTTTTCTCATCCTAACCCTGGCCAGACTAAATTCCTCAGTCCCTTTCACCCTGGCCACTTCCAGCAGGAGGGCAGGGACTTGGTAGCCCAAACTGCCCCACTTTGCAGTGCAGGCCTGTGACAGATTTTACAAGTTAGGTGTCTGTCACCCACCACTGAGCCTCTCCACCCACAGCTGAGACTGCTATCCCTCTCCTTCCTAGATCACAAGAAATCCCACCAAAATTTACAGGAGGAAGCTTTCTTCCAGGCAGCACCTGAGGAATATGCCAGGAACACCCAGGTAAAGGTCACAGCTATTATTTCTAATGATGCAGAGATTTCACATTCTTGACAGGGTGCTAAATATTAATTTTGGGGTGGAAGGGAGAGAAGTCACTCGCTTGTGAGACTTGAGTGTTAGTCAGCTATTCTTTTGACTAAGGAAAAGGGCTTTCTTTGGGCTCCCAAGGCTTCAGCCTGTGTTTAGAGTAGTCCAGGGAGTTACTTGAGGAGGTACTTGGGCAGCAGGGGGAAAGATGATGCTGTTCTATCATCCCAGAGCTGAAATGCCATGTGTATTTCAAGGATTCTGGAGCTCAACGAAACCTCTGGTTTAGGCAGGTTAGGAGAAGTCTTTTCAAAAGGCAAGCATTTCTGTGGTTTGCCTTTGTGATATTCTTTGGAAGCCCCTAAAGGAGACTTGACCCAGATCCTGATCTAGACTAACCACTGGGATGAACCAGCATAGTGTATAATAATCTCCCATGTACAGGCTCAGACTCTTTATGGTGTGTGGTGTTGGGGACAAATTAAAAGGGCTAAATTCCTGCTGACATGCAGTGCTTTAACACTGTAATGTTTGTGGCTTCTTTCACACCCTCAGAATGAGGTTACCTACAGCACTCTGGTCTTCCAGCGGAGTCAGACACCACTGGCTGTGTGAAGATGAAATTCCAAGTGGAATAAAAATGTTTCCACTTTCTGAACATCCAAAGCCACCAGAATGTTGCACCAAGGCCTGCAGTGCTCTGAGAATGCCAGCACTGCCATCTGTAACATCAGCTCTTTTTATAGCTATAAGGGGGAAATTAAGGTCTCCTGCTTCAAGCTGGTTGCCAAAGGTTGTGGGAAAATTGAGGGTTTTTTTTAATATAGTATTTCTTCATCTGTAGAAATCTCCCTGCACTTGTAAAGTTTCCGTTTGAGCTACCAAAGAGAATTGAGAAATGAAAATGTTTCTCTGCATCTATCCACGTCTGTGCCCTTGTGTTTCCCTTTTCTGTCACCAGCTATAGCACTTTGCATATTTTTTTTTGATTGCCAAGTGCTCTGATCAGTTATTTTCTGTTATTGAAGTGATGATAATGAAATGTCTGTGTGCAAATGTCTGCTTCCTGATTGGGTCCCATAAAAGAAATGCACAATCACAGTGTGACAGTCAAAACTCTCTGGAAAATTCTCATTCTTATGTTACTGCCCACAATGTTCTAAATACATTGTAAGAAGTTAAGAATCACCCTTTTGTCACAACTGGGGGATAACTTACCACGAGTGACTCTGTTTTAGCAGCCACAGAGAAGCTTCTCTGCACATTCCCCCACAGATGGGAGGTTTGTTGCCCCAGGGAGAACAGGAATCTCCAACTGCTCAAGGCTGAATGGCAGCAAAGTTTCCCCCTGTCTCAGCCCTCAGGAGCTCAGAAACATCCTTGTTTGTGGTCCCCAGAGAGTGCCAGCTTCTTGCAGGTGCTTCTCTCCTCTGAAAAGGCTGATATTTGCTGTTCAAACACCTCTCTAGAGGGATGTCTGGGGCAGGACAGGTGCCTCGTGTCCTACAAACTCCCACATGCTGCGGCTGAAACATCTGAATCAGTGAATCAACTGGGTTGGAAGAGACCTCTGAGCTCATCAAGTCCAACCTTCTGAGAGGCTCCGGAGGAGCGAGGATGGATGTGCCACCTGATGGCAGCACCAAGCCGTGGATGGGCACTGGGTTTAATTCCACTTAAACTGCGAGGCTTTGCTGCTGACTCCACCTCTGGCACCTCCGGTGGGTTGTCCTGTCTCCCCCTCCAAGCAGCTGCTGCAAGTCCGGGGGCACGGCTGGAAAACGTGTCTAAACACTTCTGTGTTCTGAAATTTGCTATGTGGTGTTGTGGGTAAGGCCACAGACTGTTCCACGCTACAACTTGTCATCTTTGCTTTGCTATTACCTGCCCTCATCTCAGTCATGGCAGTTTCTTCAAGTTCTATTTAATAGAGAAATTGCCATATCACTCCTTAGCATTTTTAGCTGTGAAGAGATTCATAAGGTATGGCTGTGGTTTGTGCACAGTGTTTTTTTTGATTTAATTTTTGTTTAAAATTACTAGCAGTGTTACTCTGCTGCCTGGCAACGACTGAGAAATAAAGTCTGAAGGTTTACCTGGCTTGAACAAATGTGACTTCCCCATGGCAGTAAGTTAGACATGCAAGGGAAGGTGGCTCACCACAGGCTTCCCCTTCCTTGAGCCCTTGTCTAGGATGTTGGGTTTTCAAGCAGATGTTTCCTCACTGCGAACTGTGCTGAGACTCAGCACAGCCATTTCATACATGCTGTGAGACTGCCAACCACAGCACAGCAACTGTGTGTGTGTACCTGGAGGGCCGAGTGAGGTACAGCCCTTGGAAGGTGACAGAGGATCTGTGTGGCTGCTGCTGAGTCCCAAACTCATCCCAGAGCATCCATCTGTCTCTCCCTTTCCCATGCCAAGAGCTCTGTAGGGTCATACACAGCTTTTAGTGGCAGCCATCAGCCAACTCTTACAAATTCCTGGAGCTACAGGAATCCGGGACAAGTGTATCTGCTAATCAGAACAGAGGAGGGGTTGTGTGTCCTCTGTTTCTGGCTCTCCCATTTTCACCATTTCAGGAGGTTTCTGCTCCAGGTGTTTGTACTTTTGTCTCCCCTAAGGACAAGCTTTCACAACAGGAACGTGCCTGAGTGTGGGAAAATCCAATATAAATTGTCCAGCTCTGTGAGGGTGAGTGGAAACAGCTCGTGGGTTAAGTGGTGCTGTGAAGGATGCATGGACAGCTGTGGCCCATGATATTCCCTGGCATTTTGGAGCTGACATCTGGTTGCAATGCTAGAAGGGAGAGCAGGGCTGGTCAGGTTGCTCTCAGCAGGCAGGATGGCTTCTCCTGCTCTCAGTCCCCTCTCCCTCCATATCCTTGTGCCTTGTTCCCTTGGAGTCTGTCGAGCAGCCTGCCAGGAATTTGGTGTAGTGTTGCTCCCTCTTTCCTCAACTTATCAAAAACACATTGGCAAAGTTCCCTGTGCATCGTTCTAACAGATAATTTCCTGCTCTTTAGGTGGGACCTGTTTTTCTGCTGAAAGCAATCGGTTCCATCAGTGTTCATTAGAGATCATGTATCAAATTCTGATGTACTTGTGCAGTGGCTTCCTTTGGCTTGTTTATATAAAGAGTTCAATTGTGTAATGAGGCAGAGCTTTGGCCTGGGACAAGGGTTACATCAGATAAGAAATGAGATGTCTGATCTCACCAATAGGAACAGATGCCAACGGTCTCTAAGATAAGTAACAGAATCATGCACTCCCTTTTCTGCTTTTTCTGGACTACTTTTATTATTTAAAGATGGAGGAAAAAGTAGCCTGGCCTTTAATGACCTCTTTACAGTTTGACCCATGTTCCCTAAACACGGGCTGTGTCAGCTGTGGTGTAGTAATTAGTGCAATTTCCGTGCCATCCTAGGCAGGACTGAAACTGTGCAGGCTGGTTTTTTGGTTGTCACGGGACAATTCAGTAGGGTGAAATAAAATCCATCTAATATTTTTTATTATTCTTGAAAATGTGGCAACACTGGCTGCAGCACAAGTTGACCAGACCTGAGTTTAATCTAAATGGACAGAGGAGACAAAGGCTGTGAGAACAGTCAGTGAGGTTGTGAACTGCTGGGTTACAAATAGCAAAAAACATATTTATCCTATTTTTCAGTGGACTCAACCAATCCTTATGTAAAAAACCCAAATAAAACCCCAACACTGGACAATATTTCCTTCTGTATTTTGAAATGCTATAATACAAAGATATATATACACATACAGCTTTAGGGTAACCTTCAGCTCTACATGATGCTACATTTTCCCATAAGTTTCTCAGCAAAGGCAAGTGGTTTATCAGTGGTCTTGAATACAGTGGCAGGTTGAGGCTTTATTTATGACTGTGGGTCTGTTGTTTGCTCCGTGAGAGCTGGGTCTGGTTTTCTGCACAGGATGTAGGTCCTTAAAATTAAAAGGTATGTGTTTTTGAACTTCTTTATCTTGCAGGCATAGACAATGGGGTTCATGGCAGAATTGGCGTGGGATAACAGGATTCCCAAGTACATCAAATACGGGGGGATCTGAGACTCAGGGTAAAAATAGGAAATGCAGTTTATAATGCACAGAGGCAACCAGGATATTGCAAACAGGAAGAGAACAAGTGCAAGAGACTTGGCTGTCTTGAACTCCTGCCCATAAAAACCTCCAGCCCCTCTCACACCGGTGAGACCATGACCCAGCTTTGTCCTGATGATGTGGAAGATTTCAGCATACAGAGCACACATGACGAGCAGGGGGAAGAGGGTGCACGCGAAGAAGCCGACATACACCATGTAATCCATGCTCATCACAGACATGAAGCGACACCTGAGGAAGTCGGAGTTTCTTGGCTCGTTCCAGCCAAACATGGGGATGAGCCCCACCAGCAGGGACACCGACCAGCACAGCCCCAGTGCCCACCAAACTCTTCTCTCTGAAGTGATTCTTTTATACCTGTCGGGGAAGAAAACGCAGCCTGTGTTAAAGAGAAGTGTTTAAAACAGTTAGGGATGGTTTCAAGAACTCACATGTTCAGATAGTAAAAGTTCATTATCAGAAAATGGAACATTAGCTTTTTTTTTTAATGGGGAAACCAAACCTTATCTTGAGACAAGACGCAACAGTTACTTTGCAGTGTCAGTGAGAATTGTGCTTAACTTCCCTGTTTATAATTGTATGGTTTTATCTATTTCATTTTTTGTTTCACTGTGATCTTAGTGCTCCTCTTGCCAAGATCTTGCTTTCCTGCTATTAGCAGTTCTATCTTATTTCTCAGCTTTCCTGGGTGTATCTTCCTCCTTATATTTGGCATATAAAATGTGCCTTTTTACTTCAATTTCATAGGTCTTTTCACATAAAAAGATATTATTTCTTTGATGCTTGAGGTTATGCTTTGCGCTTTTATTTTACGTATTTTTCCATTTAAATATAAACAGTGAATGACTTAACCCTTAGTAAGTTTGTTACTACTTCTGTGTTTGCAGCAAACACTAAAACAAATTTTATTTAAAAGACCTGCCTCAGAAACCCAAAGAAATTTATGCTACACTCAGGATGAAGAATTTAACAGTTTGCCCACAGACTCATCCTGTGGCCAAACCCTGACCAGTGACAGCACTGAGCTATTGGCCCTTCATGAGCACCCCGGGGGTCTCTCTGTGCTGCACCAGCTGCACAGAGGGGTTCCTGCTCCACCAAGCTCATCTCAGCGGGGCTTTTAGGCACAAATAGCCACTTCTTTGTTAGAGAAGGGCCAGGCTGAGGAGGTGGCACCCGTGGGGCACAGGCTGGGCAGGAGCAGAGGAGCCCCTGGAGGTGCAGCACTCACCTGGTGGGCAGCTTCACTCGCAGGTACCTGTCGATGGCGATGGCCAGGAGGGAGAGGATGGAGGCGTTGGTGAAAATCACCATGAGGCAGCAGAGGAAGAGGCAGGTGTAGAAGTGCACGGTGATGCCCAGGCTCACCACGATGGCCAGGGGCACGACGAGGATGCCCACGGCGATATCGGCCAGCGCCAGGGACACGATGAAGTACAGAGTCATGTTCTGGAAGGTGGAGCTCACCTTCACCACCCAGATCACCAGGATGTTGCCCAAAGTGGCAAACAAAGCCACCAAGCACTCGGTGCCGATGTAGATCCCATCCAGGCTGCTCAGTGCCAGGCTGTCGTTGGGCATGGTGATGCTCCCACCCTGGCTCAAGCTGCAGGAGGAGACAGGGGCATCGATGAGCCTCTGGGGGATTTGCCTTCAGTTGTTCCAGTGACTTCAATGTGCAAACTTCTTTGAGTATTTCACGTCGTCCACACTCGGGTGCTGAATCAGGTGTTGCCTTCCCTCGGAGCTGCAAACACCTCAGCATCCAGGAACTGTTCCCCTCTCTGGAGACACCTCCTGAAGCCACAGCATCCCTTCAGCAGCCTCGTGCCAGTACAGTGCTTGGGAAGGCTATTTTGGAGGAAAAAAGCGGAGAGGCTTCCAGGCTCCTACTTACCAGCAATTAATAAGCAAATATTTTAACTGCTTCCTCTTTCAAGCCACAGTTTTGAGAACAGTCAGAGAACGTCAACCACAGCTGACTGCAAAGCTGCCACTTATCACTTGAGATAATATCTGTGTAGTCACGGTGGCAAATGAGGCAGCTCAGGGGATGTTCAAGAACATTGCACTAAATTCCAATACCTGATTTAATTCAGGGTGTACCAGTCCAGTTAAGGCCCTGAGGTGGCTGAAAACCACTTTTATTTGGACCTTTCTCAGCCTGACAAGAACATTCATAACACAGGTGATGTTTTCAGTGAGAGCCCTCATCTCTGCTAGAAATCAGTATGACAGCCAAGCCTGTTGTGTTCAGAGAGTGCTGTACATTCCTGTGCCTGGTTTAGGGAAGATGGAGAAACTGAGGGAAGGTGTGGGAAGAAAATACAGCCTATTATCTCTTAATTTTGGATGTAAACAGGCTCAAATGTCCAAAATGTCAGTGGGCAGCCTGGATGTGATATATATGGGGACAGAGTCTGTGAGTGTGGTGGCTGAGGAACTGGTTGGGTGGTCACATCCAAAGGGAGACAGTCAATGGCTCAGTGTCCTGATGGACATCAGTGACAAGTGGTGTCCCCCTGGGGTCTGTACTGGGACCAGTGCCACTGACAACAGACAAAGGGTGGACAGGGGAGAAAAACTCTAAGGAAAGGTTTGTGGGTCAAGGTGTAAGACCAGGGAGAGGTCACATTACCAGGACAGGCAAAACAGACTGGGGGAAAAATCAATCACTAATCAGATCAGAGTAGGATAATGAGAAATCAAACCAAACTGTCAAGGCAGAGGCTGGCTGCTGGCACCAGTGTTCACCATCTCAGAATGCTCTGGCCTGGCTCGATGGGGCAGCAGCACCCACTGGTGGGAAGGAGCTTTGGGATGGGAGGAACTGAGTGGCCTTTGTGCCAGGTGGTGTTTGCACCAGCCCTGGGTCTGCTCCCCCCTTTCCCTTCGGAGGCAGGTGCTTTCCCATGGAAACACTCTCTGAGGGTGATGGCACCAAACCTGAGCTGCATCCACCTGGCTGGGGCTGAACTGGGCTGTTTCCACCCAGCACCCCCTGTTCCTGTTCCCAGGCTCCTGCCAGGGACAGCACAAGGTGCACTGATACTCTTCAGATGTTTCCTCCACCAGGCAGCATCTGTTTCCTGTCCTAAATGTGACAGAACCAGGGTGCTGGGCTGCTGTGACCCCTCTGTCACCAAAGGAGGACAAGCCTGTGCCCTTTCCCTCTCCCTGCCCCACATCAGCACGGCTTTCCCTCAGCCCTGGGGTGCTGTCAGTGCTGCATCCTTCCTTCCATGGGCACTCAGCTCTTCTCCCACTGCCCTCCTTCAGCCCCACTCTCAGGAAACAGTGGGCTGGAGGTTTTTACAGCTTGCAAAGTGATTAAGCACTCCCTGCACAGAGGAGCCAAACGAGGCTGGAGCGTGGGATCAGGGAACGTTTTGCCCTGGAAATCAGCTCTGCCCTCCCCTTCTTGCTCTTTACTTACAGGCATCCAACCCCAGATCCCGACTGGAGGACTCCCTCCCCTGCTTCTCTGACCCACAGTTCTCCATAACAAGCCCTGTGCTCCTGCTGGGAGGCTCAGGGAAGCACATGCGAGCAAAGCTGGCAGCAGGAGGGACTGTGGGTAAGAAGGATCAGGCTCAGCTGCCTGGGGGGGCAGGATTCATTTCTCCATTCCTCCATGGTAGCAGGTGGGCATCAGCCATGGAGCAAAGGCAGAGGGGCTGCTCTGGACAAGTGGGAGGATGATGCTGAGGTGGATGATGCAGTTCTTCATCAGCCCCTCAGTTCATGGCTGGGAACTCCAGGATCCAGCTGCCCTCAGCCCGTTCCTGTCACCCAGGACAGCCCAGTCCTTCCCCCATGGCTACATTGCTGTCAAAAGCTGTAGTTCAGAGCTGTGTCCAGATGTGCAGGTGTGACCCACCCTAGATGGGAGGAACTGGGTTCCCCAATAGCTTTTACTCCCGTTCCTGCTGTGTGGCATCCAGCCAGCTCTCCGATCCCCTGCTCTGCCTGCCCAGGCTGCATCCCAAGAGAAACTCAGCCCTGGGTTTGCTGCCACCCCAACCTGCCTGGCTGTGAGCTGGAGTAAGGTTGTGAGCCAGCAATTTAAGGCTTTGGTTTAGATTAGGATTCAAAGGTGTATTTTTAGATCACGTTATTTAGCTGAGGTGGCGGTGCCTGTGAAGGAGGCTCGAGGAGGAGCCTCTGCTGGGCAGGCTGGGATGAGATCCGGGTAATTTCTGTGTGATACAACCCAGGGAGGTTGCAGTGAGATGGGGTTAAACAGCATTTCACATCCTGATCCCTGAGCACTTGATGGTTTTGCCATTTAAAGGCCGTACTCAGCTTGCTGGATTCTTGGATGGCTCCAGCGAAAGGCTTCCAACTATTCCCCAAGGATCCTCCTACATCCTGGTGAGATAAGGATCAGGAAGGGAAGGTCTCTCTGCAATCTCAGCTGCGGCTTTGAGCACAGATTCCCTTTTCACTTTGGGGGCGGAGGGGAGGAGAACAAATTTGCTAGAAAAAAATAATTTCTAAGTGACACACAGAAAAAAAAAAAGATCCCACAACAATGATCTTATGGTGTGAGTCAACAACAGCCATGGCTGCCTTTGTTCTGGTGGGGCTCTAAAACACTTGCAGGGAGGAGAAGGTGGCCTCCTTGAAGGCAAATTCCTTGGAGTGCTCTGCTTGGGACCCCACTCAGGGTTTGGGGGTCCTGATTGCCCCCCAAGCCTGTGCCAGGGTGCCCTGGCCACAGCCACCCTCATTGCATTGAGACATCAGTGTCCCACACCTCATTCCTCTTCCCTTACATCCCAGCAGCTCCTGCTCTTGTGCCAGGAGGTGTGGAGGAGGGTTTTTTCTGGGACTTTATTCTTTACTTTATAGGGGAAAAAGAGCAACTGCTAAATCAAGAGGTTGTGAGCGGTGAGAACTGTCCTGGCTCTTCCCTGCCGGGGAAGGAAGTAAAAGCAAAGCAGAGAGAGGATGTGAATGTGGAGCAGGATCACATCTGGTGTGACGGAGTGATTGTGGTCTGGTGAATAATGAGCCAGAATGAGAGGCTGGAGCCTGGCATGGGTGGCCAATGTTGTGTCACTCCGTGCCTCAGTTTCCCCATCCATGGTAAGAGGAGGGTCAATAAGGTCTTGAAAGAGCTGGGAAGGGCTGGATAGGAGCAGAGTCCTTTTGGTTTCCCTCTGAGACTCCCTATTTGGGATTGTTTCACCTGCCCCTGCATGTGGAGGCACAGTGATGTTAGAAAACCGCTGTCGGTGCTTCTCACAGATGGGAAAACCTGAAGAAACCTCTCCCCTGGCACAAACACAGCTGTGCTGAAAGGCAAAGTTCACTGCCCTTAGAATGCAGATTTGCTTCCAAAGATGATTTCAACCACTGTCAAGAGCAAATTGTCAGCAGAGAATCAGATCTGGAAAGCTCTTCTTCCCTTCCACATCCCGTTGCCTGCGCTTGAACTGTGCTGGAAATCGGATTCTCCTGGTGACTCACCAGCGTGTTTGGAACAGCCAGAGAAGGTGCAAAAGCCTCTTTGCTGCTGACTGCTCTCCAGTGCCACAGCAGGGCAGAGTCTCAGCCTTGGCTGCTCCTCAATGTTATTTAAAGCAGAGCAGGGAGCGTGTGGAGCGATGAGCTGGGTCAGCACGGCAGGGACCGGAGCTGGCAGATGGTGCTGCGAGATGTGACCGTGTCTGGTGGTGGAGGGAGCCCCCAGACTCTGCTCCCATGGACCCCTGACCCTCAGCATCTCTGCTCCAAACCCTGCACCACCAGCACAAGCAGCCCACAACGCGTGTGACCACCGCCCCCGGGGCAGCTGAGCCCACGGTCTCACAGTGAGAGACATCAGCGTGGACATAAAGTGTTAATGCCACGAGGACCACGGATAAACTGCACGGCTGGCATTCCCTCAGGATTTTAATCCCTTTGAGACAGCAGTCTGTGGCTTTGCCTGCTTTCTCAAGCAGCACGTGTGGTGACCTCGGCATTCCCAGCGGGGACAGCCCATCCCTCCTGTCTGACACTGCGCGTGGGAGTGGGACAACCCAGCGCTCTGCAGGGCACTGGCAGCCTGAGGATGGCAGCAGACGTGGCCCCAAACTCTTTTCTAGCTGCCAGGAGTGGGTTTCACCTCTCCCTCCCCAGCAGGCTCCCAGCTCCTGCCCCGCAGCTGCCTTTGGAAGAGCTTTGCTCCTTTTAAGTCCAAGCGCCCGGTAAAGCTCCGTGCAGCAGCTGTCTCCATGTATGGGGATGGCATCCCTTCCCGGCATGGCATCCCTTCCCGGGAGGCTGCCTGGCTGTTCCCTGTGGGCACAGCCACACACTTACAGTGCCCTGAGATGCTCCAGAGCCGAAACCTGCGCTCAGAAAGCGGCAAGAACGGGCGCGACACTCAACGCTCCCGCTGTGGTTTTGCTCGGCTGGATTGCGTGGCTTTGGATTTTAAACCTCCCGAAACCTGGGAGCGAGTGGATGTGTTTGCTCTTCTCGCTGGGCTCGTCGGGGAGTGCAGTGCCCGTGTGGGAGGGAGATGGGGCTGTCAAACCAGTATGGCTCGGTGGGGCTGCCCGGCAGGCGGCTGGGACAGGCTGGGATGCGGCTTTGGAACAGCTCCTGCTTGTCAGCCCCTGGAATTCCAAGTACAAACGGGGCACGGGCTTGGGCAAATGATATTTTTGTGTGTCTTAACGTTAATTATGCTAGAACTGGAGTTTTGTCCAGTTTTCCTTGGGTGGGTGAAGCCGCAGGCAGGGCACAGCAGCTGACCCTGTGTGATGCCAACTCCACTCCCGCACATGGCAATGACCTTTCCCAGCCCATGGGAGCAGCAATTCCCTCTGGTTATCCAGCTGTCCTTGATCCAGACTGTTCCTCTCCAAGTACCTGGGACTGGGAATGAGCCATGTCATGCTGTGTTTTCTCTGCTGACTTGGGAAATGCAGCTTTTTGGAATATTCTGTTCCCGGAGCTGCTTTTCCAAGTTGCTGCAGAGCACACAGATAAATTACCCAGTTTTGAGCAGTCACCTCCCATGTATGACGAGAGGAAATCACCTCTCAGTTTCTGTTTCACAGCCTTTCTGCCTGGCTTTGTCACCCCAGGCAGGTGACAGCAGGGCCAGGGTCCCACTGGAGCTCTGTGGTGCTGCACACCCACCACATCCAAGGACTCTCCTGAACAGCACAGGACTTTCCATCCTCACTCTTCATTAGAAATTGTTTTTAAATCCCATGAAAATAGCATAAAATAAATCCTGGGGAGATGAAAGGGAGTTCTGAGCCGGCAAGAGGTTCTTTAAAGAGGCTCTATTTACACAAAATTCTCTGGCTGACAGGAGAGAAACTGTTTTGACGTTTTATAAACTCTTCCGCTGATAATTTTGCATCTAAGTATGGCAAGGCTGGGGGAGGCAGGACGGGCTGAAACACCAGAGCCAAGGCCCTGAGCTCTCTTGCCAGCTCTTATTTTTGATCACCAGCAAGTGATTTAACTGCATTAGACTGCAAGAGCAGCCTTTCTCTGAGGGGAGAAAGGGAGGAAAGTGCTGTTACCCCTCTGTTACTGCACAGGCAGTGCCTGCTGCTGCCACTGCCCCCTCTGCCCTCAGGAGTTGAGGACATGGGGTGTAAACCCCCTTTAGCAGCTTCTCCAGATCAGTTTATCTCCAACAGGAGTGGACACTGCCTGAAATGTGTGACTCTAATATCAGCCACAGGAACTGTATGTGCTTGATATGGGGTCACTGAATTACTCAGAATTTTGAATGTTTAGTGGCATCTCAGGGTACAGATTTCCTGGATTAAATGAATATTATCAAGGTATTTCCTAAGATTTCTAAGAACATTTTGGGGTGGTCCTTTGCAGGGCCAGGAGCTGGACCTTGATGATCCTTGTGGGTCCCTTCCAGCTGAGGATATTCTATGATTCTATGAATATCTTGCTGTAATTTATTTATGAAACATGACTCACACTCTGACTGGCATTCATGGACAAATTCATCATTGTCAGCATAACTACTTGTAGTGGGGGGAGCTTATATTTCCTCTGGATATCTTTCAAGTGCTTTTTTCCTGCCTTTATTTCCCTAATCAAACCAAGATCTTATTTATAGTATTGCCATTTCTGTCTGGGTAAGCCCAGAGTGGCCCCAATGGCTTAACAGGATTTATTTACTCCAGATTTACATGGGTGTAGTGAACAGAGGGATTTGGTCCTGTGGCCCCAGTAATCCTCTTGGAGGTGGAAGCACAGGCTTTCCCCTGAGGAACAGGAATTCCAAATGAACAAATGAAACCCCACAGGGCTTTTGGAGGGGAAGGAGTTGGTGGCTCCAAACCAGAGAGGTGAGTGGGGTGCCCACAGGTGCTCCCATGTCCTGTGTCCCCAGTCCCCCACAGTGATCCCATTCAGGCTTCCACACCTCGCTGGTCCCTGCAGTTTGAGCTCTGCAGGGAAATTCAATCCTGGTTGATAATACAACATGGTTTTGGGTCTGGGAGCAGAGAAGGAATGAGGGAGGCTCAGTGCCCATCTCACATCATCACACAGAAACAGCCTCCTGGGACACAGAGCGAAGGAAGTAAAGCCTTTGGGACTTTATTTGATCAAAGATGCTGCTGAAAACAAACTGTTTTCCAGGGAAATGTATATGTATAATATATGTGTGTGTATATATATATGTAAAATTGCTGTTATCAGCTATGATAATGGAGTCCCAGCAGTGTGTGCCTTGCATTCCCCCAGCTCCAGCAGGGACAGCTGCCCATCTCTCAGGCAGCTCCTCATGCCCACACCCCCGTGCTGGGCTGTGGGACACAGAAGGGAGAAGGGCAGCACCCCGAGCGGACAGAGCCATCTCCAAGCACTGCCCTGTGCACACCAACATGTGTTTGCTTTCCTTATCTCGTGGCAGTTGAATTTGTGGAGGAAATCCTGTCCCCTCATGCCTGCCTGGCACAGGCACGGCCTCATGACATGCTCTGCAGTCACTAGGGCAGGAAGGATCTCCAGGGCAGCCCAGTTGCCACCAGCCTGAGAAGCCAAGAGTCCCTGGCAGATAAATCCCAGTGTTGCAGGTTCCCTGATTACCCAGGGCAAACACTGTAATCAGCTCTTGGAATGGCCACCTTGTTGTGCCACCCAAACCCCCCTTGTTCCCTCAGTACCATCTTCCCAGGTGGATGTGTCAAAGCTGCGGCAGGAGCTGGACTCAATGATCCTTGTGGGTCCTTTCCAATCAGGATGTTTTATGACTCTATGATTAGCTCATTTTTAGAGCCAAAGAATCACAGACTGGAGAGGAGAGGGTGAGCAAAGGAGGTGCTGTGAGGGCTGGGGAGCCCTGATCCATCCCGGGGACGTGCCCCAGCAGCAGCACACGGTGGTGACAGGACCCGTCAGCCAGAACCTGTCAGCCTGGAATGCAGCACCTCACCACAACACACGGCACAGGCAGTGAAACAAGTGATTAAATACTCTGATATCTCTGCGGTTTCTGTAACTCTGGAAATGCAAGCGCAGTTTTCTGTTATTAAGGTAACCCCAAAGACTGGCCCCGGTCACCCCACGAGCTCAGCAAACATCCTGGTTTAGCAAACAGGGCTGCAGTTCTTGGCACACTTTTTGGCTGTTTTGAGTAAAAGTGAGATGTGGCAGATAAAGCCCCTCATCCCTGGCATGCTTGTTCCTCGAGAAAACAGCCCTGGGAGCACAGCTTCATCCCACACCTCCCCACCAGGCAGGCACAACACCAGGGACTCACTCCTCGCTGGCCCTGCCTGATGGCTGGGGCAGGGCTCAATCCAACATCCACCCACCTATTTTTGTGGGAAGCCAAGAAACTCGGTGATGTGAAGCCCTGCTGTCTGCCCTCACACTGTCAGGTCATTGCTGGGCTGTGTGCTGTGGGGTCAGTGGTTCAGGTTTTTTCCCCAATACCTGGCTAAATGCTGATCCAGCTTTAGTCCATGACATCTTAATCTTCACCACTCTCGGGGCTACACCCACACCATCATCACAGTCACGTACAGGAGTTTGTCATTTCCAAGTGGACACGCCTTTGGAAAGCGGAGGTTTTGGTGACAAATGGAGAAGGAACGGAAGTGCCGTGTCTGAGAACAAATGGCTGCATGTGTTTTGAAGGCCTGTGAGCTGAAGGGAAAGATCTTGAAGGTTTTGCATGTTAATGTGGGGAGAGGAGCTGCTGTTCCATGCAGTTGGTCACAAAGCAGTGCCAGCTGTAGCTGTAAAGCTTCCTTCTTGGAGACAGACATTGAACCAGTCCTGCTTCAGTGGGAGTTCAGACTCATTACAGCCTTCCTTGTGATACAGAAATTGCTACCAAACTGCCTGTGGGCAATAATCCATTTCCCACCTTCTGGGCTCAGTTATTAGTCCTGCAAACCCAAGCCCAGGTGACCAGTGAGGGGAGAGGCTGCAGCTCCCTGGCCTGGCTGTGCTTTGCTGGGGGAGCTCGGGATGGAGATCAGCACTCACCAGGCAGGGGGACAGAGGGGTCCCTGGGGCTGGCGTGGGGGAGGCAGTGCCAGCAGAGCCCCAGCAAAGGGGCTGCGTGGAGATGGAGCTGCATGGAGTGGATGGAGCCAGCACCTCAAGAACAGACACTCATTAATGCTACAAAAAGCAGCACTTAGAGGATGTTCCTGCTGGTGCAGAGTCCCGGGAGGGAGCTGGGGCTGCCCCGGGTGCCACGATCTGTGCGGGCAGCGAGCGCCGGCACTGCCAGCGCCGGCCGGGCTGCAGCTCCCTGCAAACCATCTGCTGGCTTTCTCACATCAGATGCAACTGTTTTATCTTTGCTTATTTCTATTGCTAAACACTGGCTGGGAGACGAGCTATTTTCGAATGCATCTGCTGTTATTTATGCAAACACTTTCTCTCCAAAGGGCAACAGAGGAAAGTGTTGAAAAGCAAAGCACCCCCAAATGTTTTGAGGATGTAAGTGGGATTTTCTGCCGGGGATGCTGCTTCTGAGCCACAGACACCGTGGCTCATCTTTTGAGGAGTTTACCAGTTCCCGTGATCTTTAGCTCAGAAAAACAGATCAGTGTGTGCTGTGTGGGTGTCTGAGCACCACTGGGTGACCTGCCTGGCCCTCCTGAGCCAGCAGCAGCACCGACTCCATGTCTGGGGACTCCACAGGGAGAAACCTCAGGAGGGCTGGAGAAACATGAGCAAGACATTCAGCCCTTACTCAGGCAAAGTTTCCAGTCAACTGAGTCATAACTGGAGTGGAAGTGACTCACGATGTGCTGAGGAGGCAACAGCTGACTCCAGGGATGAATTCATGGGATGGGGACTGTGACAAGCTGCATCTGCTTGAAAGGACCGAGGGTGACTGTACTGGGAGGGGAACATCTCAGCAGAGACCATGAGGAGACACAGGTGGCTCGTGCTCCCTCTTATTCAGCGTTTGCTTTACTGTTACCGTGAAGTAACAGCCTTTCTGCAGGAAAATACCTGCTCTTCCCGAGGCAGCAGCGCAAAGGCGGGATTATTCGCTTGCGTTTGGGAAGCAAGCAGAAAACAAAGAGTGCTTTCTAAAGTCTAAGTGTTATTGTAATTGTAATTATAGTGGAGCAACTAATAAAAGAGCTGAGGAACAGCCGCTCCTGAAACAGCTGGTTTAAGACAAGCTCCCGCTGACACCTGAAAGCAGGAGGAATAAGAGATGCTGGAGCTGCTGGACAGTCTCCAAGGCCATGGGATGATTAAGTCTGCTTAGGACAGCAGAGCAGCATTAATTGGAAACACACATCTCTTACCCAGGTACAGGTGAGTTCATTATTACCTCACTGCTGTCTCTAAACCCTGTCCTGCAGCCTTCTCCCTGGGTGTGCTGCTGGCCCGGGGTTTGGCTGAGGGCAGGAGTGTCTGGAGACCTGTGGTTCCTGCCCTGTCTAATCCCTGGATCCTGCTCATCACCAGGTCTCACCCTGGATGGGACCAGCTATCCACTGGGAGGGATCAGGAACTGGTAATGAAGGAATTCCATGGATTTTAAAGGGCTTCCAGCAGCTAATATACAAATACCTGGATTGCTGCTTTTACCTGCTTATCAAAAATTACCCCTTGGCTACAATACAGTCATTGTATGATCATGTTTAAAGAAAACAAGTGTTTAAACTCCGTGAAAGAAAACCTGGGAGCAAGTACTTAATGATTTAGACATTCTCTCATTTCAATATATATGATATTTAATTTCAAGGCCAAGTTTGTCTCATTGTGTATCTACAAGCAAACCTACACAGTCAAAGTGAGACGGTCTCTGACTTTCTCTAGTAGTTAAAATTAGTTTTTATTTTATGTTTGTGGGGGTTTTCCTCCCCATACATCCCTACACTAGATTGCCTGAATTTTACAAAATAAAAGTAGAAAAATGGAAGCTGCATCTGTCCCAGCTGGCAGTGGAGGGTGAGGTTTGGTACCCGGGTGACACACAGACACCACCCAGCCACAGGCTCAGCGAGTGCCTGGCTCCCCAGTGCTCCACAGGAAGAAGTTGGGTAAGAGCAGAAAATGCGTGGTTGCAGCTGCCTTTGAGCAGACAGCACACTTTGTCAGCTGAAAGAATAACACTTGTTATTGCTCGTGTTGAGCTCTGTTGTCCCAGTTTTTCCTGCTTGACACTGTGCCTCTCCCGGCAGTGGCTGTGCGGGGATCAGGGAACTTCAGTCCCCTCTCACTTCTCTTTGTCTGCAACTTTGATCAAGTCACTTTGCAAACTGTGGATGGGATAAGTGAGGGCAGAATCAGAGCCTGGGCTGGGCTCTGTTATCTCTGTGGAGATGCCACCCAGACCCGCCAGGTACCTTTGCTGGAGGATTTGTCAAGTATCCTAAAAAGTGTGTCACAATATGCTCCATTCCCAGCAGGCACTGTGCTGTGTGTGAATCCTGGCTTGTGCTGCATGGCCTTATAGGGCCCTTGCCTGGGGTAAGTCACTTTCCTTTTCATGGATGAGTGAAATATTTTGTTGTTGTTGTCTCTCTCACTTTGGCTGGCACAAGCAAGAGGCAGGTGACTTTCTGCTTGGCCGTGGGGTAGGACTGCTCTGGTGTTTCCCTTTTGCAGGTACCCATGTTCACAAGCACACTGGGAGAAGGAATAAAACACCCTGGAAATGTTCAAGGCCAGGTTGGATGGGGCTTGGAGCAACCTGGACTAGTGGCAGGTGTTCTTGCCCATGGCAGGGGGTGGAACAAGATGAGCTTCAAGGTCTCATTCCACCCAAACCATTCTATGATCAGTAGCTGGAGAAAGTCCCAGAGCAAAGGGTCTGCAGGCAATATATCCTCCAGCTTCCTCACCAGAGAAAAGCCAAGTTTTGTTCCAGCTGAAAGGTTGTTTCCATAAAAATGATGCAAACCTCTCCAATTCCCCCTGCATTTCCACTTGGTCAGATGCTTTGTGCAGGTATGAGCTGCTGCTGCAGATCCCACCCCAAGCTGGGACCGTCTCCCATGGTATGTCTCAGCTTCTGAAAGACAAAATCACCTCTCCCATCCAAAAATAGGCACAGCAAAATAGCAGCTCTCTGCCATGAACAGACTGGCTGTGCAGTGAGGAGGTGCACAGATAACAGATTGCTGGGAGGACTAATTCAAATTTAGTCCCACCACCACCACCTGTGATTAAAGCCAGGAGAGGTGCACAGGCTCCTGTCTCTGCTCCTGGTTTAGCTCTCCAAGGGTCATTTCCTTGCCAACAGGCTCCTCTGGTAGTAAATGCCAGGCTGCTACAGCTTTGGACAAGTTAATTCTTGCTTGCAGCAAGCAAATATTAAAACCAGCCCATTATGTTGCTATCAGACTGAAAAATGGGAATCCCTGTGTATGATAATAAGCAGTTCCCTGCCATAACTGAGCAGAGGGAAGTGGGATTTGCACTTCCTTCCCCAGTGAGTTTCACAGCCTCCTATGATATTTATAAAATCCTTGAACCAGAAACCCCTATGAGTGTCTGTCTTTCTCCTGACTCTGCAGGACTGCAGACACCAGACTGATTCCGGGCTTTTCTGGCATCCTTGCAGGGCAGGAAAATGTTTGGGAAGCTGCACAAGAAGCCTCCATCCCGTGTCCCTTTCAGAGTAACAGTCACAAAGGAGGAAAGCCCAGGTGCTTTTGATAAAAGGCACCCTGTTCCTGCCTCCTCACCCTTTCTGCAGTCCCTGTGCTGCCAACTGGGACATCTTTAGGGCTCAAACCTGGAAAGTACCTCAGTGTTTGCAGCTCCCAGTTGGGATTGAGCCTTCCCTGTGTTTTCAGGCAACCTTAATGACACTGGATGAACTGGGAGAGGAGAACAGCCCCAGCACTGCTGCCCCAGGGCTGGAGCTCATGGAAAAGCCAGTCCAGGTTTTCCCTTTGGAAACCTGTTAGACCTTCTTGTGGAGAGCTGCCTTGGGACCAGCCATCCCTCCCCAGATTCCACACCTCCCACCTCATCTGCCTAATTATCTGGTAGCTTCACCCAGCAGACAGTGGGCACAGAGAAAACAGCTCTGCTGCAGTCTGAGGAGAGATGGGGGCTTTTCAGTCTGGTCCTGTCTGCTCTGGGAACAGGCTTTGGAGCTCAGCTGCCTCCCCAGCCCCCGGGACGCTGGTGTGTGTTACATGATCCTGTACCATCAGATCCGTGGCAAGGGCACGGCACCCTCCGGAGTGTGGGATGGGGGCTGGAGGGGTGTGCTCGGTGACCCCACACCCACGGCCTCAGCCGAGGGAGTTGCTGGCAGTGATGTGGGCACTCGCTGTTAATTACACCATTAAGTCATTACTCCTAATGATAGCCTGCAATCTCATCTGTAAAGAAAATATTATGTTTGCACTTCAAAAGACTGTGTTGAGGTCTTTTTTTCCCCCCCTGACTGTTCCATGACTGTAGTTTAAAAAGCTATTATTGTAAGTTGTGCACTTGGGACAGGACCATCATGCAGTCAGCACCTTTATTCTAATAACTAGAGCAATAAAATAATGTGTTATTAGCCTGCACGGTGTCAAATACACTTTCATTTACTCTCCAGCTCTCTGATTCTATCAGCCAGGAATCCAAGGTCATTATGCAATCACAAATTGTTTCTGAATTTCATTAAATCAGCAAATGGGCCTTAGCTAGATATTTACATCTGCTGAACTTGTGATAGTTTATCCAATTGGGCAATTATTATTTTGGAATAAAAGAAGTCCTGAAGGATTATGCTTCATTTTAATTTGTCTGCAGAAGTCTCAGTGAAACCCCTGCAACTTGGCTGCAAAACCAGGTGAAAAACTGCAATCCTGCTGCAGGTTTTGGGGATAAATAACAACGTTTTTCCTTCAGTCTTTCACTGTTGCTGCCTACCAGGAAAAGGAGAGTAAAATGCTGGTATACTTCAATGGATTTAGATTGGAAAGCTTAGAAAAGACATTACTGTGGCAACTCATGTTATATATAAACATAAGAGTTGTGCTAAATTACAATATTTTTTTATGAAACTGCAGTGTGAAGGGTTACTGGATTTCTTGGGCTGTGTCCAGGACATTACAGGTTGTATCCTGTATGTGACAGGATGTAGAGGATCAATTCTCTCTTTGCCTTATAACCTTGTGCTGTTGAGGTGGTGTGGAGTAGAAATCCACAGTTCAGGGCTGTCAGAAGGTTTCAACCACTCCAGGAAAGTGTAGGTGATGTCAGTAACACTGTAGATGTCCCTGAAATAATGGGATTTGTTATAAATTGGGAAATGCACTGAGGGACAGACAAGGTGTGGACACAGGATTTAACACCCTGTCGACAGACTGGATTTGCTGACGAGCAACCCACCGTTGTACAAGAGATAAAGAGCAGCAGCACAGGAGTGAAACAGGCTCTGTCTGTGGGGCTGCATCATCCTGCTGAAGGAGGGCAGAATTTGGGGCTGGGAGAAATGAAAGTCCAGCTTTATTCCCTGTTGGACTCATTAGGAAAAGTGCCTCTGATTGCAGCTGAACTTGGACCTCTTTCTCCTTCTCTTCTAATCATTTCATAACCAGGTTCAGACTCATCCAGATCTAATTTCATGTACTTTGCAAAGTCTGACTCAGCAATAAATGTTATCAGCTTCCACTCAAACCTGCAGAAAATGGGGAAAAATGTCAACCTTCCCAGAACAGACAGCAAACAGGAGCCTTGTCTTGCTGAGTCAGGCCCTGAGTGTGCCTGGACCCTCATTGTTTTGAAACTTGGAAGACAGTCCACAAGCCAGGCAATAGATAAGTGTGTGATTCCTTGGATACAATAGTCAGTGCTGAGTGGGAAAAACTGCAAATGTGTTGATATTTGGGGCAAAGTTTATTAAAGATTTAATTTCAAAGGAAATTTAAAGTAAAGCCTTGCAGAATGCTCAAATATTTTCATGTATGCTGAGCCCCTTAAAGGTGGTTTCCGTCTATAGGAATGTTCTTCCTGACTCACAGCTTTTAAAACGTAACTTATTGCTGATATTTTGTCTCTGCATGTTTCCCAGAAACAACCTCGTGTTTTTAAACATCGAGCTTGTAACTTCCTAAATTCACAGATTTCATGATAACATTTGTACTCGGAGGAAACGAGTTGCTCAACCACCACGGTCGGGTCGAGCATCTTTCAAGGCAGATGATTTTGCCACACTGACTGTCCCTCTGTGAGAGGAGCCTCTGCTGAGGCTGCCAAGTCCTGCAGAGACAGAAAATGTGGAAATCCCTTTGTTGACACTGCCCTGCCTCCAGCGATACAAATTACCCAGTGATTCACCTGCTCACTCCCAGCACGGTGGTCCCCGGGGAAGGAGACACCTCGCTAGGACTTAAGCCATAAAAACAGGGATTTACAGATCAGTATCAGCAGCCACGAGTTGTACCTGGAAGCAAAATTCTCTGTGCTGTGTGTTTATTTCTGCTGCGCTCACAAAGCTGTGAGAGGGAGAACTGGAGCAGTTGTCTCCCAGTTAGAGGATGAGCGGGGACTCTGAGCTGTACGTGTGTCCTGGCCACTCACTCGCTGGGGATTTTGGATGTGTCATTTAATCTTTGTCTCAGTTTTCTTATCTGTACACCCACACACGTAATATTTAGCGTTTTTGTCAGAGTTCTGGATGGAAGGCAGTGTGACTGCTAAAATACTGTTGCTCTTGCCTCAGACTTCAGCAGATCTGCTCATGTCCCTGAAGTTTTACAAGCGGGCAGGGCAGCATTGCTGCTTCTGGCATGGTGGCTGCAGTCCTCATCCTGGCCCTGCTTATGTAAGGAGGGCTTGGAGACATGAGATATCCCCCTGCCTTTCAGGGATCATTCATGGAGAGTAGGGCATTAAAATCACGAGCATGACTACAGCTTTTCCGGGGGTATTTATACATTTTTAACCAGAAAAAAAGCCCCTCTGAAATTTATTAACTGTTGACATTAGCTTGAGTGTGTACTTTACAGCTGAATTGTAGTTTAAGCCGGGGCTAAGGAAGCCATCTAACAGACCATGAGACCCTGAGCTGAACTTCTGATCCTCTCTGTGTGGCTGCTGTCACTCACAAAAAGCCTCAGTGACACCCGAACCACCACCGGGACAAACATGTGCTATTTCTTCCTCCTGCCTTTCGCCTGTTTCTTCTTGGTTACAGATGTGTTTCACTTCAGTGTTACAGCTCTTCACACTTGAAAAAAAAAAAAAAAAATTAAAAACAATCACACTGTTTAATGTTGTGTTTCAAGAAACACTTTATAAGGGGTGAAGGTGGCGTGATGCTGGTCCTGAGCCCCAGAGCAGCGATGTCTTAGTGCTTGGTGACCCCAAAGCTGCTGCTGCTCTCGCCCTGTCCCCTCTGTGCCCTGTGCAGTATCATCCCCTCCATATGGGAACACTCTGAGCCCAGTGATCTGCTCGGTCCCTGCTCTGTTTGCTGTCACCTGGTGCCACTTTTGGCCTGTCTCCATCTGTCCCTTGGCTGGGTGAAGGGCAAGGAGAGGCCACGCCTGGGAGCTGCCACAGCCCTCGTGGGTCACCTTCCCCTGGGAGCACAGGGACATCGGCGGGGGTCACAGAGTCATTCAGGTAGGAAAAGACCTCTGAG
>VXBX01005923.1:185879-258175 GCA_013400415.1 Scytalopus superciliaris | reverse complement strand
GGGATAGCAGGATGGGGAAGTGGCAGGATGAGGGATGGGGATGGCAGGATGGAGGACAGGGGGATGGTGGGACAAGGGATGGGGATGGCAGGATGGGGGAATGGCAGGACAAGGGATGGGGGGATGGCAGGATGGGGACAGGGTTCACCAGCCACCCTACTTCTCCACCCCAGATGGGTGGCAAGAGGTTTGGGCAGGTCGTACAAGCCAAGGGGGCAGCTCCTCGAGAGACATGTGGTCCAGCCTCATCCTCGTGGCCCATCCTCATCATCCTGGCCCACCCTCATCCTCCCAGCCCAAGTTGTCTCAGACCACATCAGCTCTGAAAAGGTTTCTTTGCACTTCCTTCGGTGGCTTTAAAGAGAAGCTGTTGGCTGCACAGGGAAACTTTTGGTGTTTAGATACTTCTCGTTCATTGGTGTCTCTGCTTGGTGATATTTGAGGTGCAGTACGTGTGGTTTTGGTGCGAGGATTCCTGCAAAGCTTTCTCAGCAGGAGGGTCAGGGTTTGAACACACCGAGGCAATTTCGACTGACACACAGCTGGAATCGGTGCCTGGGCTTTGCTCTGCTCACAAGCTGGAAAGAGCTGCAAACAGGAAGGGCAAACCATAAAAACCCTGGCTTTTTTTTTTTTCCCTTTCAGTAGCTTGACAGAGGAGATGCTATTTCTTAAAATAGTTGTTTGACTTGAAAACGCCTGTCTGCCTTCAGAGTATTGTATCAGCACTCTGTAATTTCTGTTGCTGTTGTGATTCTCTCTGAGTAGTAGTGTTGCTCCACATAAAGAGACTCCAGACTATTTGAAGAGCTGAGCTGAGCTGAGGAAGGCGGCTGCTCGGTTGACAGTGCCTGTCTGCTGTGAGATGTGTCACTCTTGGGATTGGTGTGCTTCTCTCTCGCTGCAGTGGTGTGTCAGTAACTCTCAGTGGTGCAGCAGATCCCTGGGATCTGAAAGGGTTTTAATGTGAGAATCCGAGAGACTTTCAGGAAGTAATGGATGAAGCTTGGAGAAACAGAAAGTGGTGCGTTAGCAAAGCTTGGTGCCTTTAACGAGAAGTTATCCGGAATTAGGCAAGTTAAAGGGAAGTTTCAGATGGAACACTCTTACTTTTGTGCTCTCTGCAACTCTCCCAGTTCATAGAAGCGATGTAGTTCACCAAGTATGAAAAGCTGTCTGATTATTCTGACCTCATTATCACGTTGCTATAGTGACTTCATTACGCTGGGAATGCCATGTTCACATCCTGTTGCTATGGAAAAAAAATCAGTGTAATAAATAAAAACATGTAATGCTCTGCTCATCACCGCGGCAGGAAAAAAGGCATCGATTTATTGACGTGAGCGAAGACTGGCAGCATATTCCGACAGAAGTTCTGTGTGCCAAGTTAGAAACGGGGGAAATTGTCACTTGGAGTCCTCAGCAGATTGTCCCTTCCCTCCCTGTGTTGTGGCAGGTAGCAGAAGTTGTGAAATGCTGGTTTTGGAGCGGAGGGTGACACTGTGTGTGTGTGTGTGTGTGTGTGTGTGGTTCTCCAAGGTGGAGCCGGCAGGAAGTGCTGTGCTCGCAGGCACCGCTGCTAAAAATACTCTGTTTTCTTGCGCCGTGTTCGTGTGCCACCAGCTCGGCCACAGAGAGCGAGTTAGCCCTGAAATCAAACATTTCTTCCAGCCTTTGGAAAGGTACGAGAGGTGCCCAGAGGGGTGTCGGGCTCCGATGAAGGGCCCGCGTAGGATGCGGTGACATTTCGAGGCCGGCGGTGTCAGAGCCTGGGGTTGTGGCTCTGGAGGCTCGCAGGGAGCTGAGCGGTGTCTCTCATCACGTGTCCTGGCTCTGGCGTGGCTGTTTTTAGGGTAAGTAGCTTTGCTGGAGGTTCTGAGAGGATCTGCATGCCAAACGGGCTGAATTACCAGCACAGCATAAGTCCAGTGACACGTTAATGCTTTTATTTGGAGCCTCGTGTTTACACAGTGGAGCAAAACAGTTTATATTTGAAACCATAAGCTGCAAATATACAGACATAGGTCATTAGTGATACATTTCGTGGCTGTTCATCCAGTCTGAGGACTGTGCTTAAAAAAACTGTAATGTAATTAAATAGCAGGAGTGAAACATGTGGATGTACTCGAACATAAAAGTTTTAATTGTGTATTGAATCATCGTCTTGGGCATAAACAACTCTAAACGTTTCTTTGTACTATGTATTGCAGTGTTTTTTCTTGTGCTGTGCACGTGCACAGTGTACTTGGTGGCACTTTGAACTTGTGCTGAGTGTTTAGAGAGCAGATTGCTTCTGTGCAACTTCACAGGCTGCAAAAACTCATCCTAAAGAGGAGTCTTAATATTCCAAGAGCAGGAACGTGTTATCTGTTTTCCTAGAGAAAAGGAAGCGAGTCTTTTGAGCATACCTAAGTTCAAATCCGTAGTCTTTCTGTTTGAAATGTTTTTCACTTGTAGCTGTTTGAAATTCAGAATTGTCCTTGGTCTGGTGCTACTTTCAAGCCTTCAGAAATCAGCTTGGCTGGCTCTGGCTGTGGATCCTGATCAAAACTTTCGGTTTTTAGGATAATATGGGAGACTTCCTTTTTCGTCACTTTCTCTTAATTTCTTATCAGCCACATTAATGTTGAACATCATTTAAATTGTAAATTTGTGTATTTAATTCTGTAGAAGCAGATTCAAGGGAAACACAGCTCTTAAAACTCGGTCAAGCCCTGGGGTTGTATTTGGATTTTCTTTGGCCTTGATTTGGGGTGGGGCTTGGGTTATTTTTTTGAAGAGGATGTAATGAGGGTAGTGGTTAAAGTACAGCCTGGATTCATTTTATGCTTGCTCTAAAATAGTTATTGATTTTCCTTTACTCTTATATTCAGTAGTTAATAGGAAATTAAAGAGAATTTTATTGGAAGCATCTTCTTTCATAGGGTGCTCATAAATCCCAGGGACAAATTTTCACTTAGACATTTGTGTTTGCATTTTGCAAAAACTTCTGCTGGTGGAAACATGACACCTAATGGCAGAGATAAATAAGGATGTCCTAAAGTTTTCTGAAAGAAAAGTTAATCTTGTTGAGCTCTCTTGCTTGGTCCAGTCAGTCTTGTGAGGTGCTAAAATTGTGTGAGGTTTATTTGCTGCAGTACTGAAGTCTGGTGGCAGCCAGGATTTATTTGTGTTCCTAGATTGCTCTCTGGGTAGAAGTTAATGTCCTGAAAAGTTCACCTCCCAAACAGGTTTCTCCTTGGATTATATCCTTCATCAGAAGTATGGAGAAGATAAAGGAGGACTTGGCTTTTTGTTCCTAAAGCACAGGTTGGATCCAGAGCTGGATCACCTCATGGCTGTTACTCAGCACACTCAGAATACAACGTGCTTCATTCTGCTGGGATGGCAAATGTCATACAACATTGTCATAAAACCCCAGACCACCATCCCAGGTTGCTCCAAGCCCCATCCAACCTGGCCTTGGACACTCCCAGGAATGGGGCAGCCACAGCTTCTCTGGGCAAGCTGTCCCACCCTCACAGGGGAGAATTTCTTTCTAAAATTCAATGTAAACCTACNCAGATGGAACACTCTTACTTTTGTGCTCTCTGCAACTCTCCCAGTTCATAGAAGCGATGTAGTTCACCAAGTATGAAATGCTGTCTGATTATTCTGACCTCATTATCACGTTGCTATAGTGACTTCATTACGCTGGGAATGCCATGTTCACATCCTGTTGCTATGGAAAAAAAATCAGTGTAATAAATAAAAACATGTAATGCTCTGCTCATCACCGCGGCAGGAAAAAAGGCATCGATTTATTGACGTGAGCGAAGACTGGCAGCATATTCCGACAGAAGTTCTGTGTGCCAAGTTAGAAACGGGGGAAATTGTCACTTGGAGTCCTCAGCAGATTGTCCCTTCCCTCCCTGTGTTGTGGCAGGTAGCAGAAGTTGTGAAATGCTGGTTTTGGAGCGGAGGGTGACACTGTGTGTGTGTGTGTGTGTGTGTGTGTGGTTCTCCAAGGTGGAGCCGGCAGGAAGTGCTGTGCTCGCAGGCACCGCTGCTAAAAATACTCTGTTTTCTTGCGCCGTGTTCGTGTGCCACCAGCTCGGCCACAGAGAGCGAGTTAGCCCTGAAATCAAACATTTCTTCCAGCCTTTGGAAAGGTACGAGAGGTGCCCAGAGGGGTGTCGGGCTCCGATGAAGGGCCCGCGTAGGATGCGGTGACATTTCGAGGCCGGCGGTGTCAGAGCCTGGGGTTGTGGCTCTGGAGGCTCGCAGGGAGCTGAGCGGTGTCTCTCATCACGTGTCCTGGCTCTGGCGTGGCTGTTTTTAGGGGAAGTAGCTTTGCTGGAGGTTCTGAGAGGATCTGCATGCCAAACGGGCTGAATTACCAGCACAGCATAAGTCCAGTGACACGTTAATGCTTTTATTTGGAGCCTCGTGTTTACACAGTGGAGCAAAACAGTTTATATTTGAAACCATAAGCTGCAAATATACAGACATAGGTCATTAGTGATACATTTCGTGGCTGTTCATCCAGTCTGAGGACTGTGCTTAAAAAAACTGTAATGTAATTAAATAGCAGGAGTGAAACATGTGGATGTACTCGAACATAAAAGTTTTAATTGTGTATTGAATCATCGTCTTGGGCATAAACAACTCTAAACGTTTCTTTGTACTATGTATTGCAGTGTTTTTTCTTGTGCTGTGCACGTGCACAGTGTACTTGGTGGCACTTTGAACTTGTGCTGAGTGTTTAGAGAGCAGATTGCTTCTGTGCAACTTCACAGGCTGCAAAAACTCATCCTAAAGAGGAGTCTTAATATTCCAAGAGCAGGAACGTGTTATCTGTTTTCCTAGAGAAAAGGAAGCGAGTCTTTTGAGCATACCTAAGTTCAAATCCGTAGTCTTTCTGTTTGAAATGTTTTTCACTTGTAGCTGTTTGAAATTCAGAATTGTCCTTGGTCTGGTGCTACTTTCAAGCCTTCAGAAATCAGCTTGGCTGGCTCTGGCTGTGGATCCTGATCAAAACTTTTGGTTTTTAGGATAATATGGGAGACTTCCTTTTTCGTCACTTTCTCTTAATTTCTTATCAGCCACATTAATGTTGAACATCATTTAAATTGTAAATTTGTGTATTTAATTCTGTAGAAGCAGATTCAAGGGAAACACAGCTCTTAAAACTCGGTCAAGCCCTGGGGTTGTATTTGGATTTTCTTTGGCCTTGATTTGGGGTGGGGCTTGGGTTATTTTTTTGAAGAGGATGTAATGAGGGTAGTGGTTAAAGTACAGCCTGGATTCATTTTATGCTTGCTCTAAAATAGTTATTGATTTTCCTTTACTCTTATATTCAGTAGTTAATAGGAAATTAAAGAGAATTTTATTGGAAGCATCTTCTTTCATAGGGTGCTCATAAATCCCAGGGACAAATTTTCACTTAGACATTTGTGTTTGCATTTTGCAAAAACTTCTGCTGGTGGAAACATGACACCTAATGGCAGAGATAAATAAGGATGTCCTAAAGTTTTCTGAAAGAAAAGTTAATCTTGTTGAGCTCTCTTGCTTGGTCCAGTCAGTCTTGTGAGGTGCTAAAATTGTGTGAGGTTTATTTGCTGCAGTACTGAAGTCTGGTGGCAGCCAGGATTTATTTGTGTTCCTAGATTGCTCTCTGGGTAGAAGTTAATGTCCTGAAAAGTTCACCTCCCAAACAGGTTTCTCCTTGGATTATATCCTTCATCAGAAGTATGGAGAAGATAAAGGAGGACTTGGCTTTTTGTTCCTAAAGCACAGGTTGGATCCAGAGCTGGATCACCTCATGGCTGTTACTCAGCACACTCAGAATACAACGTGCTTCATTCTGCTGGGATGGCAAATGTCATACAACATTGTCATAAAACCCCAGACCACCATCCCAGGTTGCTCCAAGCCCCATCCAACCTGGCCTTGGACACTCCCAGGAATGGGGCAGCCACAGCTTCTCTGGGCAAGCTGTCCCACCCTCACAGGGGAGAATTTCTTTCTAAAATTCAATGTAAACCTACCCTGTGTCAGTCTGAAGCCATTCCCCACTGTGCTGTCACTCCAGGCCCCTCTAAATAGTCTCTTCATCTTCCCAGCAGGTACTGGAAGGTAGAATGCAGTTCAGTGTGTTTCAGTTAATGGAAATGGTGAAATAGAGCATAAGGTCATGAAGATGAGTTTATTCCAATCCTCCATATAAAGGTGATAGGTGGCATTAATCAGGCCAAGGAGAGAGACATGATTTTTATGGGTAAAACATTTCCCAGAATGGTTGGGTTCTGCAGTTAGAAGTAGTAGTAGTAGGTTACTCACCCACAGTAAAGTTAGTAAGGCAGCTCGTAGATTTAACTCCTTTGCTTTCCCATTGTTGAATTTTTTGTTGTTGAGCATTCAGGAACAAAAATCCAGTAGGAGTCCAAGTGATCCAGTTTGGTGTGTCCAACGCTAATGGTAGGATGGAAAAACCACCTGTGATGGTTAAATCAAGAGCTGTCGAACTGTTAGAGCAGAAGAGAAAGGATTAAAATAAGTGTGAAGAGGATGCACTTGCATTAATGGTTTCTGTGTAGAAAGGATATAAAAATATATCTAATGCAAAGTATCTGTGGTTACACTTTTTACATAAAATATGTTGAAATAGAAATAGTCTTGATTAGCCTGGATATGTACCTCACATTACATGTTGAAAAAATAGCATCCAGGCATATGACAGGAATTTCAGTGTGGCCTTTAGCTGTCTTCCCTAAAAGTCCTGTACTGCCTGGGAAAGGTATTGGAGGAAGGAGAACTTACTTAAATATTCTTTGATAGCTCAACCCAAGTGCAGTTTAAATTTGTGTTTGAGACAAGTCTGTGCTCTAAGTAACTGAGGATGTCATGTCCTGGATTTAGTTTGCTGACCAGTTTCACTCTGAAGTGGCCCCTTCTCTGTTGTTTCACTGCCAGTGTTTGTGTCCAACTTTCTCCTGAAAAATTCTTGATTTGTATGTGAAAAAGCTCTCCAGAATGCATGATTTCTTTTTACAGGAGTTTAGAGTAAATGCTGACTTTTTTAGCCATACCTTGCTTTCTAAGGTTGCTGGTGGACCTGATATTCAACACAGCATTTGTTCCAATAATGCAAGATTTTTAGGAGAGACCTCATTAGAGTATATTAGAAATGATGTTCTGGCTCAGCTGTCAGAGCATCCTCCAAGGCCAGCGTGGGTTTGCTGTGGGTGACAATCCTGGGAGAGCAGAGCAGGTAACTTGTGTTTCTGTAGGTAATGTGTTCCACATGCTAAAAAAAAGAGATTTTTTCAAATGATACGTGGCTGCCCAGGGACCTTTTTGGGGTCTGTGTCATTGGAGAGACACAGGACTTGACTGGGCAAGGTGTTGAGCGACTGGTCTGACTTCAAAGCCTCTTTTGGAGCAAGAAGTTGTAGCAGAGGCCTTTGGAGATCCATCTCAGTCTGAATGACCCTCTGTTTGATGGGATTTTGGATGGAATGGTTGTCCTGTGGGAGGTGCAGTGGGAGCTGCAGCAGAGCCAGAGCTGCAGGCTGTGGTTTCACAGTCACACACCACAGTGTCCCCCCTGCTCTGGTACCTGCACTTGTGGATGCTCAGGAAGCTCAGCAAGCTGAACACTGAGCTAGTCCCAAAATTGCAGATGTCATTTTCAGCCGGCTCAGTTCTTGCTCTGACTCACTGTGGGGTTGTGCAAGTACCACTGCTGATGGAGGAAGGAGCTGAGGACCAGAAACTGCAGTTCCTGAGCACATTCTGACTGAGGGCAGTGTCCTTTGCTTTTGGGGAGGGTTGGGGACAACGTGGTGGCTCAGCTTGGCCCGTGACAACTGGAAAGAACATGTCCTGTGGCTTGTTCTGGATGGTGGATAAATAGGTGACTGTTTGCTCTCTGTCCTCAGTGGTAACAGGTTGTTCTTTGCAAGAACCAGCCTGCAGTTACATCAGGAGTTACATCAGGCTGCCTTTCTGCTGCAACAAATCGAGGGTCTTCACTGCTTGTTTTTCAGTTGGCTTTGCTTGTTGTTAGTGACTGTTGATGTGCTCCGTGAGCTGGTTTGACATGTCTGACTGAAACCCTTCAGAGCTAAATGGCTCATTATTAGAAGCTTCCTGTTCTTTCCTGTGATAGCATAATTTTGTTAATGAATGCCTATTTTCTGAGCTCCTTTCTGAAGAAAAGGGGGTGCAGGGGGAGCTGTGCAGACCCAGTGACAGCAGAACATCAGTCAGGACACACTTGTACCTCTTCAGCTGTTGGTGCCTGGTATTTATGCTGAAGCACTTTGGGGCTGAACCTCTGATGCCATTTTCACTCCCAGGTTTGCTATAAAACAAGTTTTGATCTGCAAAGGGACAGAAACTGGTTACTGAGAGATCACTTCTCCCCTTGCAAATACTGCAATAATTAAGGTTGTCTCAAGTAATCCGTTTAATGATATTAAGATGAGGAGGCTGTGGGAAGAGGGAGGAGCCACTGAGTGTTACATTCCTAATCAGAAATGGTGTGTTTAAACTTAAATTGCATCGGTGTGCTGTGGGAAGGTCCTCTGAGGTGTGGGTGAGCGGAAACAGGACACCAGAAACCAGCCCTAATTTGGACCACCAATCATTTTGGGGTGGATAACTTTTATACCAGCAGGTTACACTCACACCCCTGGAGCAGCCCAGTGCATCTGGTTAAAGGAGAGCTTGAAAACAGCGTGTTTGTGTCTGTCCTGTGGCAGCAGAGCCCAGGGCACAGCACAGGGCTCTTTCTCACCGTGTCAGCTGCTGAAGCAGGTCGGGTGGCCCTGCCTGAATCTCAATGTGGCCACATGAAGACGGTGTTTTGATGTTTTGATGTGTGTTGCTGCTCCGTGCTGTGAGTGGTCCAGCAGGTATTGGGTGCTGGGGGTTGGGAAATACCTGCTATACCTGAACAGGCACCTCCTCAGTGCAGCTGCAGTGGCTTGACCTGAACCCAGGGGAAGGCACGTATTGGATTTTTTTTTTTTTTTGGATTGAGAAATCCAAATGCTGACAAAAGCAGACTTAGTGTGTTCTGAAAACTGCTGGTTGTTTTCTTTTGATGAGCAAAATGAGGTGGGGGGGAAGTCTGACCCTCCACAGGGCTTTTATAACAGGGAAGAAACAGGTAACAGGACAAACAGCAAAAAGGAGGAGTCTTCAGGACTGCAGTTGGTGCCTTGGCTTTCTCATCCATTTCACTTTGACTTAAAATACAGGCAGCCAGGCAATAGCCAATAGTGCTGTTGAACAGGTGGTCTGAGTCATTACGGTCTGTTATTTATTTTGAATATTGAGAGGATGGAAAATATTTAAATCCATCTGGGGCACTGAAGCAAGAAGACTGGATATGCCCACAGCAGGGGCTGAAACAGATCTTTATTAATAATTAATTGAGGCAATCAAAAACACACAGGTGACGAGCGGGATGAGCATTTCTGTGATAGGGCATTGTTGCCTTGTCAAGAGTTGCTGCAAAAAACCCTGCTTTTTGGAAATACACTGCAACTTGTAACGTGTTTGTCAATGGGTTGTGTTGCATAACTGCTGCTTGCTGGAGCATTACAGAAAAACAGACACTTGCATTTCACTTGTCAGTGGCTACAACTGCAGATTCAAGGCTGGCTGGAATGTTTGGGTTTTGGGGTTTTATTCAGTTGAAATATTTGTTGGATTTAATGATGTTGTGTTCTGTGGTGTTCTAATACTGAAAAAATGTGAACTTGTCATGTTTAAATCAGGGTATTGCGTGTGAACTCATGGCAGTGAAATCTGCTCTGTGAAGGATCCGAGCATCTCTGGCTGCAGCTGGAACTGAGTGCTCCGTGCTTCTGGAAGCAAAACTGGTGTTATTTTTTCTCCACGTGAAGAATCTGTATGGTATCAGGCATTTCTCACATTTTTACTTGGAAAATAGACTCTTCCCCTGGAAAGCAGGGAGAATGTGGGAGGAGCAGTTCAGCTGGATGTGTTGGTTGCGGTGCCTTTTATGCTGTGTTTTTATGTAATATTCTTCTCTCTCATGCAAATAAACTTGAAGTTGTAGGGAGGGGCTGCTGAGAAGAGGAAAACTTTCATTACAGACAGCTGACATGCAGAATAATATCTTTTTATATGCCACTCACCACGTGATAGTTGAAAGTAACTCATAGTTCACTGGGTAAGGCTATTTCTGGTGCAGTTTGTGTAAGAGCCTCATTCCAGCACATCTTGCTTTACCCTGGGATTTGATGTTATCCCTGTGCTGGGTAACAGTTACTGGGTATTAGGCCTGAGGAACAGAAATCTTGATGGATTTATGAAATAAATAACAGGTGAAGATAAAATAAATTTAGCCAATTGTTGCTCTCTGCTTTGGATTATAACAGTAATTGTAGTTGAAAATAACATTAAGATTAAAGATACAGACTGAAGCGCTTCCGAAACAGCCTTTGTCATGAAATATTTATACATTTAGGGCTTTTAAATCATCACATTACTTATAAAGTCATAGATACTACAATACTATTATGGCTTTGCCTTGTTTTGTGAATGCATTGCGTTGGCATATTGATCACCAGAACACAGTCAGATTTAGAGTAAAGCTTTTTCAGGAATCTCATTTAAAATGAGCAGACAGATGTTTTAATGCTCCAGGGCACTTTCCTCAGTGGTGTGATTCCGACAAAGTGGGTCTTTTCCTTTCTTCTGTGATTTCAGCACTTTGTAGCCTCTGTTAAATGAACTGTTTGCTCTAAACCCTCGTCACAAACACAGCATCCAGCCCAAATCCCTTCAGCACTAAAGCAAACCTGAGCAGGGGATGGGGTGGCTCAGCAGGTGTCAGAAGAATTCAGTTGTGTCTGTTGAGCTGAGGTGCTTCTTTTGTTGTCCTTTCCATGCTAAGTTCATATTCACTGCACAAGTTAAAATGCATTTAGGATCTTTTTAAACCCAGTGGTGATAGTTCCCCTGCTGAGGGCATGAGTTTGGCTGATGTATTTGTAGATTTGCTGTAGAAAAAACAGTTCAGTGGGAGCTTTAACTTTGGTGGGAAGGTGTCCTCCCCAACAGGGAAAGCACAGAAATTGTGGGTAAGGGCAATTAACACTCAAATTAAGTGTTGTGTGTTCCCAGGTTTTGCTCAGAGTGCAGCACCAACTGTCTCCAGGCCATGTGTTTAACAAATTTACATACTAAATATGGGAAAGAGGGTTTTTTTTTCCCCTCTTGCCCTACGTCTTATCATTTCAAAGACACATTCTAAAAATAAGACTTTTCTGGTTCCTGTTTGGATGCTGTTGGTGAGGTGGAGGGGAAGGACTGGCTGATGCCAGTGATGCTCATCTTGTAGGATGTGTCCTCCCTTCCGTGTGAGTCAAGCACAGCCTCTCTTCTCCTGGGAGCAGGAGCCCAACTGCCCGTGGGGTTTGTTTTTGTTGCTGTTTCAAGGCAGCTCTATAACAATCTATTTTGGTTGTAATCAAGCTTGACCTATAAATACTGAAATGGCTCATATAAAACTGATTAACCCATCAGAGCTATTTCCTTTAGTGCCACCTTTTATTTTCCATAAAGGAAATTCCAGGATGAATTGTTGAAGTAGCTTTGTCCTTTTAAGCAAGGTCCAGGAGGATTAAAAAAAACTTTGGAGAACCCCCCAGTGAGGCCAGAACTGCCAGTGCTTTGGTTATAACCCTGCTGGCCTCCAAGTTCTCACTCTGGCACCGAAGTGTTAACAGCATATTTGAATATTCCTTCGGTTAAAATCTTCACACAGAAGAAAGTTTCATTTTTGTTGTAAAAGAAAACTCAGTTTCCACTGAGTTTCAGGAAGCAGCACTAGGGGCTGAGCTAAACACTAAAGGATTAAGCACCGTATTAGATGACTTAATTGCTTTATGAAATGCAATGAAACTGTTACTTTTCCCGCTATTTTAAGTTAATTCTGTGCTTTTACTGCTATTCAGGTTCCTCTCAAGCCTTAAAATCTGCCACGAAGCCCTTTCAAGAGGTGCAGTTCTACTTCATGGTGTTAACTGTGTTTAAGCCCTCATTACGTGGATCCTCGTTGCTGTAGGGCTTTTATTTAAACTGATAAACAAATGTAGTATTAATAAGTGGCCATATGGTCCAGTGAGGCTTTTCATTCAAAAAATCGTTGTTAAAAGAGGCGTTTAATTAGCGGCAGTTGCGTGGGAACGGCCGGGCTTTGGTTGCTCGTGGCTCACACACAGCCCAGCACTGAAAACCTCTGGCTGCATATGCAAACCTGACCTTTAGATCAGCCCCCGTGGTCAAAGCCAGTGTGTACACACTGATTATTGCAGCTCTGCCAGGGAGATTTAAAGAATCTTGATATTTTCTGGAATTTGTAAATTAGCCCGGTCTCCTGAAAAGCTGGGAAGTGGCCCATGTGAACAGACAGTGTGGGTTTAGAGGGTTAATAGTCTTAGGGTTTATCACTGGTGGGTAGAAATCATAGAATTAGGGAGTGGTTTTGTTGGAAGGACCTTAAAACTCGTTCCATCCCCTGCCATGGGGAACTCTTACTCGGGGGGAAGCTTGACTTGCTCTCTCCATCAAAGATCCGATGCTGGAACCCCAGTAAGGGCAAACTGGGCTTTATGACCAGTGTCTGGTCACTGTTACTGCAGAAATAAAATAATTAAAGTCCAAGCTGAAATGGTAGTGACAATCTACCTACCTCATGTCACTTATTTACTCTAATTATATAAACCAGGAAGAATAGTGAGGAACGTTGCCAGGCTACTATCAGCACAACAAACTGTTCTTACCAAGTATAATGGAGTTGGTCTTTTGCTATGATTGAGCCTCCTCGAGTCTGTCTGGAATTTAATCTGTATTATGAAAGGTCAGGATAATTTTTTTCCACTAAAGAAAATGGAGAAAAAAAAACCCACAACCAACTTTATAGGACTTAAAAGTCATTGGCAAGCTGGGGGTGTGGTAGACAACAGATGGAGGAAGTCCCATAAACAGCTGCTGTGTTTAATGGTGATGCCTTTTAACATTTACATGTTGGGCTGATGAGGGAGGGGGAAAGGAAGTATTTTTCTTTTTTTTACTTCCAGAAGAAGTTGTCGAGAACTCTGAATGGTATAAACTCCTCTGCTGAAATACCCAAGTAGGTCTAGATGAGAAGAGAAATGACCGAGTGCAAGTGTGGTGTTGGTTGGGAGGACCTTTGACCACACAATGCTGCCTATTAAACTGTTTTTTATATACATATATAATTGGGAAAAGCCTGTTTTGCCCTCCATCTGCACAGTTGAGGTGGATGTGTGTCCTGTTTGCAGCTCAGTGCTCATTAGTAAAATTTGCAGCAGTGCCGCAGTCGGGCCGGAGGGGAGGCTGCCAACTCCACCAGTGACGTAGCGGGTTGTTCTAATTTGGGGATGCAGTGTGTGTTGGCGTTTGAGTTTTGCTGCTGGCTTCCCTTCCCCTCCCTTTGTCTGCCTGGCACATGGCCCTAGCAACTTTCTGCAAGTGCAGAGCAATAGGACAAAAAATAAATTAGCTGTTTCAGCATGGCAAGGTTTAGCTGCCCAGAGCTCTTGTTCCTTGCCTGGAGAGCTTCTATGGCAAAGCAATTCCCAATGAATAATTAGGCAGTCACTTCCAGAGAAGTTACCATTATGTTGTTAAAAACTGCAGGTTCAGCGTGAGGCTGATTGCACAAAAGATTACGGGCTGAGGAGGATCAATCTCAGCGTGTTTGTGCATAAAATGACTATTTCCAAGGCCAGAATTATTGCTGTTGTCCCAGAAGTTTGTTTCTCTGCCTTGTTTGTGTGGGCTGCAGTTAATTTGCTCGAAGCTCCAGCTCAGCACAACAGCGGAGTCGGAAGGACTTTGTTGCTGGAGGACTTTACTCTTCGCCCAGGCTTTTATGGCCTTGGCTCTGCATCAGGAACTTCCCAACGCTGCACAGAACACGGGAATGATGCGGAAACTGGGGGTTTGGATGTGGCTCAGAGGAGCACATGGCAGGGGCCTGAGTTTTTGGGAATGAATGGAAAATTTGGAGGCTGGTGTCTTGCCTCTCTCCTGGTGAAACACTTCAAATAACACCCTGATCAGTGGTGTTGTTCTCGTGTTCTCAGATAACTTGTCACCAGCTTTACTTTATGTGTGTGTGCTTCTTGCTGTGTCTTTTTGGGTTTATTTGTCCCTTCAAAAACAAACAAAAAAAAATCTATTTAGATGTAAATTACTGATTAGTTAGGTACAATATATCATTAAAATCATAGGATAATAGAATCCCAGATTGGTTTGGGTTGGAAGGGATCTTAAAGCTCATTCCAATCCCTGCCATGGGCAGGGACACCTTCCACTAGCCCAGGTTTCTCCAAGCCCTGTCCAGCCTGGCCTGGAACACTTCCAGGGATTCGGAGTTCACAACTTGGAACCACAAAGTGTTGCTGCTTTCTTGTTGTAGGTTTATGAATTGTTGGTGAAAGTGTTCTTTTAGAAATACTAAAATACAGTTACACTTTTCACAACCACAGTGAATTCAGTTTATAGTTACTTCAGTAAAATGCTTTTTAGCACAGTAGTGATTCAGGATTTGATGCAATTCCCAAGACTTATTGTGGGGAATTGGAACTGAAGAGTTGCTTTAGTTCTTCCATGTCCTTAGGCTTCCCCCAAGGAAGTTCCTGATACAGAATACCTGTTTTCTAATGCTGAAGCTGCTGAAGTATAAAATAGTTTGATTAGGCAATGTGAATTCCTGCCTGGAACCAAAATGTTTTCCTTGTTTTTGCAAGAAATAACTCAGGTTTTGGCCTGCACTGACTTCAGGAGAATTAAAGCTTCCAAACTGAGAGGGACAGGATATATGTCCCAGCATCAGGAATGCTCTGCAGTGAGGTCATGCCTCATCCTACACCAGGCTTGTGGATACAATCAATTACACATTTGTTGCCTTGATTGGTATTTGATTTGATTGTGGAAGCAGTCAGTGGAAATTATAATGATTTTCCTGTTAAAATTAAAAAATTGAGGCTGAGATTCCTGCCATGGTGCATAAAATGTTTCCTCTTATGTAACGTTAATATATAAAGCACAATTACTTCGGTGTCAGATACCGCAGTGATAATGAGTAATAAAATAAATGCAGAGTCTGTGTTTGTCAAATTGTACTTAAAAGTCACATTGAAACCCTGCTTTCTGCTTAGTCTGGTCTTTTTTTTTTCTCTCTTCCCTCTCATTTTTCTGATATTGGTGATCTCAGGAAAGGTGGAGGAAGTTTTCCATGTACCTTAAAGCCGAGGAGTTTCACCGCCTTGGGGAAGGGGCTTGGCAAGTGAGTCCATGGCATTGGTTTTTATCAATTAACTAAATTCCACACTAACTAACAGGCTAATCCATGGCAGCGTTTGCCTTGCTGCTTTTTAGGGGAGGTGCCTGCTAATTAATTGTGAGATTTCCAGGCAAACACCCTTTCATTTGGGATCCACCATCCCTCTTCCTGGTGCGTTTCCATCGCTCGCCTGTAACAATTAGGTAATTGCTGACAGCTTTGATGAATACTAGGGAAGTATTTAATGTGCTTTTGACTTTATTGAGTAATTTAATATCTAAGAACGCGGTGTAGAACAAATGAGGGAGCAGGTGGTGAGTGGAGCTGTCACTGGGCAGTGCAGGAGCAGGGGGAGAGCCCTGGTTTTGTGTTTCCAACCTTCTCTGCTGGATCATCCTCTCTGTTTGTTTGGATTTTCTTTTGTTGTGGAGGGAATCTGTCAGTTCAAGCGTGATTTTGATCACTGGAAGTCTTCCCTTTGCAGAAGTGCTGGATTTGGGTTTGTTTTGCCAACAGGGCTCTGAGTAATGAAGGGATTTTGGTAGAGTATTGAGCAATGTTTAGCTGACACTTTTGAAAAAAGAAAATCCAGCCTTTTCCATGGCCTAGTTTATAGTAACTGGAAAGAAAAAAAAAAAAAAGAAACTGGCATGGAGAACATTTACAAGTTCAAAATTAAGCAGGTTTGTTTATAGTAGCCACGATCCAGTATTTAACTGCCAGGATAAAAATAACCAGGACATGTGGCTGCAACGTCCCAAGAATCTGCCTCTCAGCTGGGAAGTGGGAAGGGCACGGCCACAGGGGTGGCACAGCCAGCCCGAGGTGCTGGAGTTCACACACACTCTGAGCTTCTCTCCCAAACCTGCAAACTCTGGCACGTTTCCCCCTGGAAATGTTCAGTATTTGGGTTTCTGCTGGTGACAATCAGAAAAAGGGAGGTGGGGGTGATGAACAAGCAAGGAGTTACTCTCTCCTCTCTTCCTTACAGCCAGGTGAGTGGTCCTTGCTTCCTGCCCCTCTCCCCTCGATCCCAGAGATGCCTTTTTCTGTCTTTCTCTATTCCAGTGCATCTTTCTGAGTGAAATGCACTCAGTTTAACAGTGCCCGTGGCTGGAGAAGTTGTACCTTGAGAGGCTGTCTCAGCTTGTCTCTAGGAACTGGTGCTGTGGTTTCTGTGCTTCATTCTGTGCCTCACCTCTTTCTGTTCCTTTTCTCTCACCCTTTTTTTAAACCTGGGCTGTGCCTCGTGCTTTTTGAGGGCGAGTTCAGTCGGTGCTGCTGAGTCCTTGTCTGTCCTCAGTCCTGTGGCTGGGACTGGCAGTGCTTTCACTAAAAACCATGGAATCCCAGACTGGTTTGGATTGGAAGGGGCCTTAAAACCCATCTTATCCCACCCCCTGCCATGGGCAGGGACACTTCCCACTAGTCCAGGTTGCTCCAAGCCCCATCCAGCCTGGCCTGGGACACTTCCAGGGATGGGGCAGCCACAGCTTCTCTGGGCAACCTGTGTTGGTGCCTCCCCACCCTCACAGCGAATAATTTCTCCCTAATATCCCATCTATCCCTGCCCTCTGGCAGTGGGAAGCCATTCCCCCTTGTCCTGTCCCTCCATCCCTTGTCCCAAGTCTCTCTCCAGCTCTCCTGGAGCCCCTTCAGGCACTGGAAGGGGCTCTCAGGTCTCCCCAGAGCCTTCCCCAGGCAGAACACCCCCAGCTCTCCCACCCTGTCTCCATAGGAGAAATCCCTGTTTTCAGGTGTGTACAAATTGGATCCAAGCAAATACCCACAGCCTGACTGAACTCTGCTTTGCTGGAGACTCGCTTCCTATTATATTTGGAAGAATACTTGACAAGGATTATGACATTCATTATCCATTTCTAAACAGTTTTGATTTCTGTGGCTCCAAGGTGTCTCTGGATTCCTAGATGCAGAGCTGTTAAAAAGGAAATATTTTCAAAAAAACAACTTAGTAGGTTTTCATGTGAACTTCCTATGATTCTAGAGGAACAATTGATTCTTTTATCCCTTGAAAAGAAAGGAGAAAGTGCTGAGCCTATAAAAGACAGAGGACCCTTTGCCTGTTGTAGCAGTGGGGTGTAGCCAGTGCTGTGATGACTGTCTGAAGTGCCACTGCTGCTGCAGTTCAGAGTTACTGAACAAAGGATTGGGATACTCCAGGTGTCACAACCTTCTAAAACACTTGGACAAGGAGCCAGCAGGTTACTGGTGGTGCTGGGAGTTGTCCTGCTCTCAAGGACTGTCACAGAATCACAGACCCGTTTGGGGTGGAAGGGACCTTAAAACCCATCCCATCCCACCCCCTGCCATGGGCAGGGACACCTTCCACCAGCCCAGGTTGCTCCAAGCCCTGTCCAACCTGGCCTTGGACACTCCCAGGGATGAGGCAGCTACAGCTTCTCTGGGCAACCTGTGCCAGGGCCTGCCCACCCTCACAGGGAGGAATTTCTTCCCAATCTCTAATCCAGCTGTGCCCTCTTGCAGTTTAAAGCCTGTCGAGGTCCTGCACCCCCTGCCTGCGTTCACCTCTGTGCCCTCGCCTTTTCCCGCAGCTTGTCAATGAGTTGTGTCACCTGTGTGACACCTGCTCTGCCCAGCCTGTGCCCTCCATCCCTCTGCTACCAGGTGGCTGTGGGGGTGAATCGAGGGCACAGCTGGGCTGGGGGTGTGGGACAGGATGCCAGGTTCTTTCAGAGGGACCGCGATACCATCAGACGCTTCTGCTTCCCGTGTGCGCTGGGTCTGCGCCTGGCACCGGGGTGTGGTGCAGCTCCCCGGCTGCAGGGGAGGCACGTGGGCTTGCTGTGGTCCTTACAAGAAGGAAACCTGGGGGAATTCCATAAAATAATATTACTTTGTGGGTGTTCTGTTGGATTTTACCATGGCAGTGTTGATCGGGAGCGGATGGGTGGGGGTTTCTCCCCCTGAGCATTGCTCAGGTTGTTGGGCTGCTTTAAACAGCTTTCTGCTTTGTTTCTGACAGTACTGTCTGTAGTTTTCATCTCCTAAAATGCATTGCAGACTCAGTAGAATCTCAAAACAGGGTTAGTTTGACCTCAGTTTGTCATCTGTAAGTGAAGTTTTCCATAGAGTGTATTAGGGAGGAAAAGTCCATGGGAACACAGTGACTTGACTGAAGCCCTTCAGTGATGAATTGCAAATCCTGTCTTTGAAATATGATTAATTAATTTGTTTTTTTTTGTTTTTCAGTCCCTTGTGGGGAGCCTGGAGAACCTTCAGTAGAGCTGCTAACACTGATGAGAGATCTTTTATGCCAAGGTAGGAGTTTTTTAGTGTTCTCAGTGTATTTTAAATGAAATTTCTGTGAACATTGGAGTTGATAAGTAAAGTTAGTGCACCCACTCTCCTTCAATGCTGTGTTCACTTATGCTTCTTTCTTCTCACCACCCAAATGAAAAACTTCTTGATGAACTAGTGAAACTTTTGTAACAGCAGCAGCTAATCTTTGCATCAGGTTTCTGTCCTGAAGGGCCTCAGCCCTTCTCCCCACCACCCTCCTCCAGCTTCTTCCACTGCTTGGGAAATACCCTGAAGGTTTTGCTTCTGATTCAGCCCCTGGGTTGCAGAAGGGTGAAAGATGACTCGTGCAGTTAGAGGGTGCACCAGGGTTTGGCTGAATAAAGCTGCAGGTGAGCAAGTGCAGAGCCATGTTTCAGGTTCCACCTTCTCAGAGATGCTCTGCCTTTCAGTTTTGTATATTAAAACAGTTATCCTGCATATTTTCTTTACTTCTGCATCTCTTAGCAGGATAGGGCCCCTCACTATTCCCTCAGGAAGGAGCTGAGCATCTTGGGGCTGATGCTGTGAATAGATAAAGATCCATTTCTGTTGCTTCCTTGGCAGGGCTGGTGACAGGAGCAGCAGAGAAGAAATGCTCCTGTTAAAGAACAAAGAAAAGAGATTAATTCTGATGTATCAGGTGTTTCACGGTGTAGAAGCAAAATTTTTTGATGATTCTAGATGAAAGAACCCTGCTGATTTATTACTCTGGAGGTGATGCAGGTGCCAGGGGGTCTGGTAGAGAAGTCAGGAGGGAGCTGCAGCTCAGGGCAGTGGTGGCTTGTGTGACACGTGCTCTGTGCCCCGTGGTTATCCTGCTGTGCCTTGGTGGCTCTGTGTGTCTGGGAAAGGGGAGCCTGAGCAAGGAGACACGCTCAGCTTTTGCTTTATTTCTGCACCACAGCATTCAGAACTAATGAGAGCAGTTTCACAACATTTACAGTTATTTCTTTTTTACACTCCTTAGCGATCATACTCTTTTTTTTTTTTTGACTCGAAAGAAATGCTTAGCACCCATAATTTAATTCCATTTTGAAATGGAGCCGTTGCCTCACAGCATGTGACTCCACTCCAGAGAGCTCTGGAGGGAAATGAATGCTGCTGTGTCTGACTGTATTTAGGTGGGCTTCAACAGTTGCCAAAGGAAAAGTTGGCTGGGATGCAGCATAGTAATTTCTTGAGCACTCTATTCATGTTGTATAAACAGATAACATTAACATACTTGTGAAAGAGCTACAAGATAATTAAGACATGTGGGGTTTACAGTAATGAGGCTCGTGTGTTTCAGGATCTTGGTTTCCTGTTGCACCTGAAAAAAAAAGTCAGCAAATACTGTAGACAAGAAATGAGAAGTTAGTCTTGTACTGCTCCCAGCTGAAACTTTCCCACAAGTATTTTTTGCTATAAATAAGAAGTGAAAGAGTTCACAGCTAAATTTAACCCTTAGCTTGATTGCTTGCTGGTTTTTCCTTGCTGGAATTGACTGTGGAACTGTAGGAAGAGGAAGATAAACTGGATCAATAAGTTGCATTTACGCTTTATAAAAAATGCATCGCCTTTTAATTTCTAGGGATTATCAAGGGGAAAATCATTGTTAATTGGAATTCCCCTGTCCTTCCCATCCGAAATTGTGATTTTTGAAAGAAAGGAAGTAAATGTTACTTCTCAGGGAAATGCTCAAGCAGAAGAGCTCACAGTTCCCAGAATTTCAGCCTAAACCCCTGTAAGTGTCCTCGAGTGCATAGACCTTGCTAGCTCTGCGACAGTTTCTGGAAAACCCCTTTCAGTTTGGCTTGATTTCACAATTTTCATGAAGTTAAGCAGCTGCAGCTCACATGGACTTCAAGAGTTGAGGAAAAACCTCCCCAAGGTGCTTAAAATGATGGGCTGCACTGATAACTTCAGATTTATTCCCTCTCTGAGGCTTGGGTGAGTGAAGGGCAGCTTGGCTGGGTGACTGCAAAGAGCCTCAGCATGGGCAAGTCCGTCCTTTCTGTTATTCTGACTTAAAAATGAGCTTAAAGTTTTGCTGAACAGAACACAGAATTTGTATGTGTCCCTCCAGCTGCATGAGGGGTTTTTTAGTTTTTGTTTCAACCTGTATTCTTGTCACATTTAGAAGATAAAACAGGCTGTGGTTGAGGGGTGAGGGTTACAGTAGGAGGTTTGGGGACGGTCTCCAGTATCATGTTCAGCAGGTGCTGCTGATGCAGCTCCTGCAGGGACTGGAGATGGGTGAGCAGCAGCACGTGGGGTTCCTCTTCATTCCCTGTTTTACAGCTTCCCTTGGGAAGTGAAATGACAGAAGAGAACCTGTCCTGATTTAATGATTATATAAACCTGAGACACAGATTGGCAGGGAGTTGTCCACATTGCAAAGCTAAAAATACAATCCCTGTTCTTCGCAGACTCGTTAGCGACAGTCGACAAGGTGATACATTTCTCTATCAAACTCCTTGGAATATGTTTTTATTTTTAAAGGCTGCAGCCACTGAACCTATAATTCCTGTGGCAACGTTAGCTTGAAATGCCTCTGAGGAGCAGAGCTTGCCCAGGCTCATTGCACTCGTGTCTCTGAAGCCTTACTTGGGAAGGAAGCTCAGTCTTGCTGGGAAGGGGGAATTCGCTGCTGAGCTCATTGTTTGCTTGAGCTCCGTGGCTCGGGACAGCCCAGCCTGGCTTCTAATGTAAACATAGTGTAAAATGTTTATCACCAGCTTTGTCATTTGCCTTATTTGTCAGGGACTCTCGAGGAGAATGAGAAGTTTTCTGGTGCTGCGTAGTGAGTTGAGGGAGTTGCAAGATTTCCATAAAAAGGCAGAGTCGGTGCTTGGGTGAGCGGAGAGGTTCTGCCTTGGCAGCCGTGTGTTGGGGCTGACCTTTTCCAGAGAGAAAACACTGACCTAAATCCTTCCCTGCTGGGGGTGGAGGGGAGAAGAAACCTCTCAGTTGCATCTTTCTGATCTAATTTTCTTGTCCAGTACTCACTGGTTTGTGCTGTGAAATGCTGAGGCAGCAGAGGACGGGCTTGTGCTGCCCAGCAGGGCACGTGTGCCCTGTTTGTACCATGGTGTGTTCATCCTGTGCCTCTCTGAGCACCACCAGGCTGAGGGATCCAGCTTTGGGCATCTCATCCAAACTGGGGCTCTCAGAGTGGCCTCCTAAACCTGAGTGTCCGGGTGGAAAAGTAAAAATCACAGCTGTTAATAAAGACATGGTTGTTCACAGCACTGTTTGGTGAACAGTGTCATAAATCTGTGTGTGTTCTTAACTGGTTGTTTTTCCTGCTTTGCAGGTTGTTGCTATCTGAACAGGCCACACCATGCGTGAGTACAAGCTGGTGGTCCTTGGTTCAGGAGGTGTGGGCAAGTCCGCTTTGGTGAGTCCTGGGGAGCACTTCGGAAAGTGCTACACAAACGTCCACCCTGGCTCCTTGCAGACAATGTTATAAATGCATTGGGGGATCTGTAGGACTGGGAACACATGCCATGGCTTCCATGTAGCCACTGTGGCACTGCTGAGAGAGCTGTGGAGGTGTATCATGGTTTTGGAGAGGTGATTAATTGCTGTTGCAATAGCATTTCAGGTGTACTTCCTGCATGGCTGTTGTAAAAGACTGAATGTCTGTATGTGAGTATTAAAAACCCAGCCCACACTGGAACAGCAGGTGAAGTTCTGGCTGTGCAGTGAGTTGGAATGATGGAATTAGGGATGGTTTCAGCCCTGCACACCTTGAAGGCTGCGTGTTTTCCACCCTGAATGAGCAGCCCGGGCTGAAAACACAGGGCAGAATGAGGAGCCACCTCGAGAATGTGCAGAGGAGAAGCAGAGTGATGGCACTTTGCACTCCTCAAGTACTTGTGTTGTTTCTAAGAAGAGGTTTACATAGCAGAGTTGATAGTAAAGCATTGTAAGAGAGATTCCTGTCACCAATTTATCACTAACCAGTCAAACAGCTCCCTCCAACAAGGAAGGCAAAGAACTGGTCAAGTGTAAAGTTATCTACAACAAGGAACTGCCCTGTGTTCCTCATCACAGGGGGTGATAATGGCTGAGCAGCCTTTCGTGTCTTGCACCCCTGTTTATTCTGCTGATACAACCAGGTAAAAATCCTGGTAAATCACCTGCAGAATCCAGATGGACAGGAGGAAACATTATCCAATTGTGTATCAAATTTGTGGCACTCTCTCAGAGATCCCATCCTAATCTTTACAAGGTGTAGGTGTCATTTTTTAATAAGCTCTTGTTCTTCCTCAGCAATTTAAGCAATCCGTGTTACTTTTTCCACCAGCACCTCCTTGATTATCTTACTTTTGTTATGTAACATTGAGAGACTCACTAGGTAAAACAGGGCACTTAATATGCTGTACATAACAATTACTCAGCATCTGACATACTTGAATTTCCTTATTTGCAAGTTGAAGGCTGAGTCAGCACCATCACTGGCCTTTTTAACAGCTGAAATGCAAATACTCAGTCTGCTAAACAGAAGTTTAAATTCTTTTTGACAGTCTGGGTGCTAAGTCAGCGTATTTTCTAATTCATATGTAACATAGACCCATTATGTTTATACCAGCACACAATAAGTGCCAATTAGCAGCTGAGAGTGGGTAATATTTGGCTTTCAAGGTGTCTGTGTACTTATTTACAAGCATTGGCAAGGAGAGGTGACCAGGTGGGATTAAAAATAATATAGAGGTCACTTTAAATTTCATTCTTCCAGCTGTCTAAACTGAACTGTCCAACAAAGAGGTTGGTGTTCCTTTTCAGTTCTGTGTTTTCATTGGAGTGTGGGTGACAATATGGTGTTGTTCCACTGCAAATCCTCCTTGTTGTTTTAACTCTTCTGTGCCAATACGATGCTGATTGTGCTTTTGGTGGCCGTGATGGAATAGCAGAAAACCTGCATTTGGTTATTAAGGCACAGTTACTTGGCAACTTTTGTTTCCTGTACAGCAGTTTTTGTCCCCATTTCTGAGGCTGAAAATCCCCTGGAGTGGCAGTGGGTGACAGTATTACAAGAGTGTCCAGTTGTGCACAGTCCTGCATAGAACTGGAAACTAAAATGTGGATGCACAAACCCCAAACTAAGGGAAAGTCTTGGACCACACATAACCCAAAACCAACCCAAGATTTGTCTCTTCTCCTTTGGCCTCTCTTTTCACCTATAATCAATAAAAGTGCATCAGAGTTTAAGAATATTACATAGCAAAGTAGGTTATGAATGAAGATGAATATAATTATGATTGTAATTGGTGTCTGTATGAACACACAAGCACCAGCTGAGAGAACAAAATTTAGAATGGTGATTTATTAGTAATAACACATTTTGAGAAAAGAATACATGGGTTCAGTTAATTTTCCTTCAGAGTAATGCTGTGATTGCACATATAAAATAAGCCTTGTGAGTGTTAACAGAAGAAAGATTCAGTGTTGTGAGTGGTTTGTCAGTGGTTTGTCACACTCAAGGCTGTCTCACAGAGTTCCCAAAATAAAGTGGTACAGATGTGACCAACTTCAGTGCTCATGTGTGAGCCTCCTGGCAAAGCCTCCTGGTTAGCAGCTGGGCTAACCTAAATATCCTAAAATATACAGTAACAATGCTAAAATGTAATCTGTAACCTACAATTCTTACTGTTGGTTTTTATTGTTGATAAACTGTCACCCACGTTCAGTATCTTACTCGAATGCTTTTGCTGAGATCTGTTATCTCAGACTGAGACAGCCATTCAGTGTGACAAGAAAATATGGGAGAAGCTGAGACTTTGATCATTAGAGTGTCAAATATGTTTATTTAGTGATAGAGAATGATTTCTAAATGGGGTAGATAGTACTAGAAGTCTTTTATTCTTGTGTTAAAAGAAAGTAAACCACGAGGAACTGCTCAGTTTCCAGTGAGATGAGTGATAGGAGGTGGGGGAGTGGCTTTAAGCTGAAGTAGATTTAGAGTTTCAGAATTTGTATATAAAACTTGTGGAAAGTTCAGTTTGCAAAAGGTATTTGGTGTTTGTTGATTTTTCAAGAGACAAAATGATCCTGGTGCTTAATTTTACAAACAAACAACACCTTGTTTTACAAATACCAGCGAAATATTCAGACACTCCTGGGCTGCAGTGCCAGTTATTGCAGGTGAGGAGTGAAAAGGGAAAGGGAGCTTTGCCTTACAGAGGAGAAGGAAAAGTGTGGCCTGACAGGAGCCAAAACACGCCTGGCACAGAGCTGGGATGTCCAGAGCTGGGCCACATCCATGTGACAACTCGCTGGGAAATGCTTAGGGTAGATTTGCTTTGAATAATTATACAGGGAATTAAAACTTGCCCTTTGAACTGAGTGCTGTCTCCTCCTTTAATGGTTTAGCACAGAGTGAGTGGCTGGAGGCTCTCCAGGCTTCACTTGGTGCCCTGCAGTGTGTCTGAGCTCTGGGGGTGTGATCCAGAGCAGCTCCATCGTTACCCTGTGATGATCTGCACTGAAATGTGGATTTTCCACACTCTACAGGTTGCCAAGGTCTGATGAAATGTCAAGTTTTCCATATTTGGTGGGTTTTATTCTTGTAAAGTCCCGGGCACTGGAGTAAAGGCATTTTTGAGGGTGTCATCTTTTATTAGAAAGGCAAGCAGACAGTTCACGTGCAAAAAGTTTTTGAGAACATGCTTGAATGAAGTGATGTAAATTCAGCAGAAAATACACAAATTTTATTTTAAAATTTGAAAGTTTGTATGTCTTTTTGTCTGGTCCCCACTATTGAATTTTAACAGCAGACTTGAGTAGGGTTTTTTGCTGTCACTTTCTCGTAAATATTGATAAATATTTCTGGTTGTGTTCAGTTCACTTAATTCTTTTACTCTTTCCTTTCTCCCCAGACTGTACAGTTTGTTCAGGGAATTTTTGTTGAAAAATATGACCCAACAATAGAAGATTCATACAGAAAGGTAAAATATCATCATTCTTATTTCTTTCAAGTCTCACAGAGCTTTCTTTTTAATAATGCAACAAAAGCTTAGCAGAATGAGAAGGGTCTTTTCTGAGAGAACATTCTGGGTGCTTAGAACAGCAGCAGGAAGGGGTGCATGGAAAAGCATCACTTGGGGCCTCTGAATGCACTCAGACAAATTGTATCAGCTACTCTAAAGCTGAATTATCAGGGAATGGTGATTTGGGCTGTTTCCTAACTTAGTTCTGTTTAACAGGAGGATTAAACCTCCATTAGTCCATATAACCAAGAGCTTTCATGTTAGATCTCTGATGGCTCGAGGCAGTTTGAGGCTGCAGCTCTGCCCTGGTTGTCTGTTCCTTCCTAAGAGGTTCATACACAGAAATTTGGTGTGTTTTCCTGAGCCATCACCAATTTCCACCTGTACTGGGCTATGACCTGTGCTGGTTGGCACTGCCCATCCTCCTGCCAGAGCTTCAGGCTGATGCCTGGGAAGAGGAAGAGCTCAGCCAAAGCAGGGTCAGGCTGTTGCTCAGCTCTCTTTGCTGTAATTTGATTTATAGTTGTTACTTCAAGACATAAATATGTCAATATTTGCCGTGTGTATGCTCTGTAGCAGCTGTTACACAGGATATCTCCCCCTTCATCACAGCAGGCTGTACTGCTGGAGCACAGCACTTGCCCTGGGTTGTTCTCTTTTAACTCAAACATGTTCTGCTTGGTTTGAAAGATATGAAATTCTTCAGGGCCGTTTTGGATGCAGGGTTGGAATTGCTGAGCAAAAGTCCTTGTCAGGGTCCCTGTTACGTAATTCCATCCACAGAGCCGCTTTCTTCCCTGCACTGATGTCAAGTGACCCATTGTTTCAGGGATTAGCATAAATGTCACCGTCATTAAAGGCACCAAAACATGAAACAAAAACTTGTAACGTTTGTGGCCATGTGTAAATTGTGGGATCAGTTCTGCTGTTAAATGTACTTGACTTTCCTGGAATTACCCTCCTTGGATCTGAGGCATTTCTCAGTGAATGGAAACTTGCAGAGTCTGACTGAGGATCCCGAAATATTTTGGTTTTTCTTTTCTTCCTTACTCCTTTCTCCCCCAGCAGCAAAGGAAAATTAAAGTTTTAAGGTCCTTTGATTTGTAAGAGTGGATTAAGTCGGGATATTTACAATCTCACTTAAGTTGAGATGTTTACAGGGAGCTGCTCATTTAAGCCTTCATAACGAAGGGAGTCCCGGAGCATGTAAGCTGACCCAAATGCCTGGCTTGGGGCATAATTAATCCTCTAATAGCAGTGCTGCTCAGCCTTGGGGAAGTGCAGGTGCCTTGCTTTGTAGCAGGAGTGAAAATAAAGCTGAGATTCCTCCTGTGTGTCCCGTTTCAGATGTTTCAGTTTGAACTGTTTGTCTCTTCCCTTTTTTCCACAGCAAGTGGAAGTAGACTGTCAACAGTGTATGCTTGAGATCCTCGACACAGCAGGGACAGTAAGTCTCATTTCTTTTTCTAATTGCTATGGAGTTTCTTTGTTAAGAATGATAATCCTGCCGAGGCAAAAACAATAAATCAGCTGCAGTGATTTAAATGGAAGGATTTTGTTGAATAACTCACACCCAGTGTGGTGAATGAGCCCCTGCAGCCCTTCCAGTGGCCCCGTGAGCCCCTTCCCCAGCTGGTGCCCCAGTGCTGGGACACAAAGGTTGGTGCCTCCTGTGCCACTCACCTTTTCTCTCCCATCCACTGCAGTCTAGTTATCAACATCCTGGTACAATTTTAATTTTAAACATTAATTCTGCAAGTGGCCAGAACACACAGGCACAGACTGAAGCCAATCCCAGGCACAGGGATTGCTTCCCACGTGTCACATCAGCCTGCACAGGGAGGATTTCCTCAGTAAATCTTGTACCTGCCAAGGAATCCTCCTTCACCCAGGTGGCACCTCCCTGGCACTGCCTCGTGCTGCTTTGTCCTCCTGGCAGCTGGGGTGACTCCCTTTGCTGTGCCAGTGTCACCTGCCACTGTGCAAAGTCCTGTCACTGAACAAACAAAGCCTGTGATGGCTGAGTGAACATCACAGGGGGAGGTCATTCTCCTTAAAAGTTGGTTTTATTTGGAAAGCTTTGAAACTTACCAACAGCAGAAGCAGAAATCGTGGTCAGGTGGGTCTGGTGAAAGTGCTTTCACAGGCTGGCACAAAGGCAGCTCTGAGCTGGGGCACATTGTCCAGCCTGCTCTGGCTTTTCATTGCACTGAACCTCTAAGCTATTGTCATGCTGGAGATGGTGGGTATAAAACTGTGCATGTTCAGAGGTGACCAGGCAGTGCCTTCCCACAGTTGTGCTCACTCAGTGTGTGGCACTGTTTCAGTATCATGTGAGAGGAAAAATTGAATTTCCAGTCCTTGTCTGTTGTCTGGGCAGTTGGTCTGATGGCAGACTCGTGCTTAACATCATCTCAGCAAATAAATGCAAGATCACTGCAAAATGTGTCACCCAAATCTAAACACCTTGTGTTATGGTTGGGACCTAAACCAGCCTATCTGCAGAGATGTTTATTGCTACTCTTCATCCTTTCCCATTTTTTCTCTATTAAGGGGAAAAAAAACAAAGGGAAAGAGATGTGTTAATGCTTTTATTAAATTTCCATGCTTCAGTGGATTTCTGAGAGGGGAAGATACGTAAATCCATGTTGTGTGGCACTATATTCTTGCCTCTGGTATAATAGAAGTATTCCTTTGTAACTGTTCATTAGCTGCATTCACTAGCTAATTACTCAAAAAAAATATTTGATTACAGGAGCAATTTACAGCCATGAGGGATCTCTACATGAAGAATGGGCAAGGGTTTGCACTAGTATATTCTATAACAGCACAGTCCACGTTTAACGACTTACAGGACCTGCGGGAACAGATTCTACGGGTTAAGGACACTGAAGATGTAAGTACAATATTTTGTTGCTTCTGCAAGTGGTTAAAAAGTGTTTGTAATTACAGAAATTTGAAAGCAAAGTTTCTTTCAACAAATACTCTTGGTTTGTGTTGAGTAAGTTCCCTTAGCGTTGTTATTTTCGGTGTTGTTGTTTGAGTCCCAACACCTGCTAAGGGGCATAATGAAAGCGTGTCCTGGGAGTCTGACAGTGTTTGGAACTGGTGGGAGTTGATTGAAAACAACATCACTTCTTTTTTCTCCTTTTAACTCCTGTCCAGTATTTGCATTTTCTTTCTTTGTGCTGTAGCAGAGTTAAGGAAAAGTAACAGTCGAAGTGGCTGCTGCTGATGTTGGTGGTAGATCTGCAGCTGCCTTGCAGTGGAGATTTGCTTTTCCCAAATGTATGAAGGGGAAATTGAAGTGCAAAGCTGGGACATTTCCCAGAGGCCAGCTGGGAATTTCCTGGAGCAGGGCAGTGCTGTTCCCTGTGCCCTCGGTGCCCCCACACATGTGGGTCAGGAGCTGATGGACTGCAAATGGAAGGGATGTGGCCAACTTAGTGACCAGCTTGTGCTGTGGGATTGAAGTGTTATTAGGATTAATAGTCTTTTTTTTTGGAAATCGTGGAATGTTCCTTTGTTTTCATGTCTCTGTGTGAGGGGCTGTGTCAGAAGGGGCTGGGGAGGAGGTGGGTGGGAGCCTGTCCAGCACTGAGGTCTCCAGATGAAGTGGCCATGGGTCTCGTGGCAAGAAGTAGAGATTCCCTTAGAATCATGGAATTGTTAAGGTTGGAAAAGACCTCTAAAGTCATCAAGTCCACTTAACCCATCACCACCACATTCACTGCCCTCGCTGTAGCTGTGCAGTCTCCTGGTGTGTGAGCTCTACTTTTATGGGACTTTATGTTATTGTGTGAAAATGTGCTTAGCCCTTTCTGCAGGAAAGGAGGGTGTTAAGGCTCTGTGGCTGCTGTGACACGTGTGTGGGAGCAGGAATGGTCCAGCTGTGCTCTGCAGTGTGCCTGTCCCTGGGAATGGCAGTGGGACTGTGCAGAGCACCCTCACAGCCCGAGGCTCTTCAGCTCCCCACAGTTCTCTTCAAAGAAGGCCTACAAAAAACAACCCATCACAGGAGGTCACACAGTTGCATGAATGAAATCATTAAGACTCTCACAGACTCTTAGCCAGTGATGCAGGGTTGTAATTTTAGTTGTTTAAAATAAGGAAAAATTACATGTGGGTAGTTTGCTTTCTGTGCTGTTTGACAGAAGAAAACCATGTGCCCCAGCTCCTGTCACTGGAACTCCTTGGTGGGCATTGAATTCCTAAAGGTGTGATGTAGGTGAGGTTCCAGGTGGCTTTTGCCATGGAGGCTGTGTGGGAACTCTGTCTCTCTCTGTAGGCTTCCTCCAAAAGAAGCTGGTAATTGTATTCAAGGGTTTGCCCTGAGGAATGTGTAAAATATTGCCCATTTTTTTTCCACTGACAGCTCAAAAGCAGCCTCTGCCTTTGCTGTGGATTCCTCTGGGGTGGTTTTGGCTCTGCTGGGCTCCCAGAACTCTTGCCCCCAGGGGAAGGATCCCTCCCTGCAGGGATCAGTACCCAGGGCCAGGGCACCCATTGAGGCTCAGCCATGTGTGTTGTATTCAAATACCCATCCAGGAAAATGCAGTTGGAGCCGTGAGCAGAGCTCTGGGGGCCAAGGGCAACCTCGCAGGGCAGCTGCTTCCCTTGGAGCCTCATGGGCCTGTATCCTCATTACCTGGCTTTGAAGGGCTTTGGTTCCCTCCTTGGTTCAACAAGCTGAACTTCTATTTATGCAAAACTGCTTCTCATTTAGGTAGGGATTATGGCAGGGTAAATCCCAGGTAACAGCAGTCCTGGATTGGCTCTGCTCACTCCCTGGAGCTGGGCAGGTTCATCACACAATAGACACTGTGCCTTTCCTTTTTATCTCAGTGATTTGATTTCATTATTAAAATGCATTTATTTCTTTTGTGTTAGGGGGATGTTACTTGGTGAATCCAAGCTTGAGAACCTTGTGCACATTGAAACTGTTCTGCTGAGTTAGGGAAATGTGCTCCTTCCTGTAGGTAGTTTCAGAATGTGTCTTTGAAAGTCCTACTATATAAACCTTTAAATTATCTATGTCTGGCAAAGTTTAAATTCTGGTCTTCTGCATGAAACAGTAAATGATCAGAAGGTAGTTGTTCATCAAGCTGCATTTTTGGCTCTGTGATAAACAATACCTTTTGAAATAACTTCATACAGAGTTTAGTATCTTTCAAACCTGTATTGCTTACCCATCACTTTTTGCCCTATTATTTCACACTTGGTTATACTTTATTCTTTTGCTGGACATGTTCAAAACACATTTTCATGTTTTGGTATGAGAAAATTTTTCTTAACTATCTAGAAAGCTGTAAGGAATGAAATCCTGTAGATCTCTGATTTGAAATGAGCTGTTTTGAACTTGCTTCATATTGACTGTGACTCGAGGCTCCTGATTTAATAAGGAAAACTCACTTCTCAAAAATAAAAATATGATCATTTTCTAATGCATATGGCTGGCTGTGAGTTTTAAATACAAAAATCAGTCTAGAGTGTAGTTGTATCAGGAAGTGTCTACAAATACTAACACTGAAGTAGATTAAAAACACACAGTGTGTTGTGAATTACCAGAGGAAGCGGATAATGATTTATTTTCCAGCTGGAAAGCACTCATTTTCTGTTCAAAGAATGAAATGTTTGAGGAAATGGAGCGGGTGCACACCCTCAGCAGCAGTTCTTTAGGGGTTTTTTTTCTACTCCTACCCAGTGGAAGGGAAACAGGATGCTGATGCTGCTGCTGAGGGCACGTCCTGCCGTGGTCTCGCCTTCAAACCCACCTCGGCTCGGTGGCTCGAGAGGTTAAAACATCCCCAAAGTGCAGGATCTTTAAAGGCAGATTCAGCATTACTCTTGAACCCAAACTGTCAGGTGTTCAAAGTCCTGAGCTCTGTGTGCCTGCCCCTCAGCTGGGGGCTGGAGCTGGGGGTCCCCCGGGGCAGGGTCCTGCTGGAGGGATGGGCAGTGACTGGCACCATGCTTGGCATTGTGTAGGGGTGGGAATGGCACCTGAGGGTTGGTGGGTTTAGTTGTTATGGAGTAATTTTGGGGTGTTTTTTTGTTTGATTGCTTAAGGTCTTACAGAATCCCAGACTGGTTTGGGTTGGAAGGGACCTTAAAGCTCATCTTATCCCACCCCCTGCCCATGGGCAGGGACATCTTCTACTATCCCAGGTTGCTCCAAGCCCCATGCAGCCTGGCCTTGGCCAGTTCCTTTTCTACCTGTTTGTGACATGTTGGAGGGCTATAACCATGGCAGAGACTGCCTGGGAAAGAGAACACCCTCTGAAATTATATATTAGGACATTAAGATGTCGTAGTGCTGGTTTTCACCATCTTTTTGCCTGATTTCTTTCTGCCGAGAGAGTTTTAACTCAATATCTAAACATAACTGAGGAGAGCAAGTCTGGAAAGAGCCCCTGTCCTTTCTATTGCTCCTTGTGCCATTTGTGGGAGGGCTGGGCAAGTTGAGGGACCCGAGGGAACAGCTGGAGCTGTGGCAGGGCAGGGTTAGGTTGGCTATTAGGAAAAGGTTCTTCCCCCACAGGGTGGTGGGCACTGCCCAGGCTCCCCAGGGCAGTGGGCACAGCCCCAAGGCTGCCAGAGCTCCAGGAGGGTTTGGACAACACTCTTGGGCACAAGGTGAGATTGTTGGGGTGTCTGTGCAGGGTCAGGAGTTGGACTGGATGATCCCTGTGGGTCCCTTCCAGCTCAGGATATTTTATGATTCTGTTATTCCTTTCCCTGCTGCCTGATGCAAAAAATGGGTAATAAGCATTTACGACAGCCAAGGTCGTTTTCCTACAGTATTAAATTTCTGTTTTTCTATAGGATGTGTCACAAGGAATATGGTTTCCCCAAGGCACTTTTTTCCTCATGAAGGAGCAAGAAGGTGACTCACCCAAACACTTTAGAAAACCAGTGGCTTAAGGAGAGGGGATTGTCTTGAACAAATGATTTGCCTGTATTTGCATGACGAGCGTAGGATGAGTCTTTTGAACTTATATCAAGTGTTTGTTTTGATACTGCATGAGATTATTTTTGGGAAGTGATGTGCTTTCAGGAACTGAGCTGGCGGGTGGTCACTAGCTGGACATTTTAATTATTCTAAGCTAATAAATATCAAGCAGTGTTTGTGGCCTTTGTAGTGAACGTCCTCTGTGTGTGTGCAAAACGTGTCAGTAGGCTGAGATTGTACTGGGATGGGAAAGGCAGGTGGGCTTGTGCTCAGGGCTGTGGGAATCCTTGGCTGCACAGGACCATTCCTTTTTATTCCATGTCCAGGGCAGTGTTTTTCCAAGGTGTTTCCATTTATTATTTGCTTGACAAGACAGGTCAAAGGGGCTGAAACATGGAATATATGTCTGAAAACACGTGCTGTGTGTGCTGTACAGACTGAAGTTGTCTGAACTGGGCTGTTGGCAGCAGCTCATCCTGATGTCACAGGAAAGCCCTGACATGCATTTCAGGAGTAAATTAACTTTTGGACTAAAATAGTGTTGCATGTAGAGCCCAGAAAATAAAACTTCACTGGCTTAAAACTCTGCTGAAATATCATTGGGTTTTACATGTGTTTAATTTAGTGCACCAGGGTGTCTGTGGTGTGGACTTTGTTCAACCCTTTCCCAGCAGGGATCTAAATTCCAGCCTGGTCTGTCAGCTCTGCCAAACTGCTGATTTTTAGTGGTTTTCCTTCTTTGTTCCCCCCCTCCCTCTGTGAGCCAGGCGTGCAGCCCACGTTGCACAGGAACTTGCTGATGCATCTGTCCCTCTTGCTTGTTCCTCTGCAGGTTCCCATGATTCTGGTTGGCAATAAATGTGACCTGGAGGAAGAGCGAGTCGTCGGCAAAGAGCAGGGGCAGAACTTAGCACGACAGTGGTGTAACTGTGCCTTTCTAGAATCGTCTGCAAAGTCGAAAATCAACGTAAATGAGGTAACTATGAGCTGCTCCCTCGCCTTTCTGGCTCCAGCATGAAACCAGCACGTATGTCTTAATTGGGAAGATTCAGGATGGTGCTGAATTGTCAGCCATGCAGGGTGTTTAGCTGCTTTCTGTTTGTTTTAAGGAAATCTGCTCCTTTTTATCTTTAGAAAGTGGGTGACTTCCCAGGTGAGTGTTTTCTCCAGCCTGTGAACAGCAGAGGCTGCTGAGCAAGCCCAGTGAGCTGGATGACTCTCAGCTCAGAGAAGCTTTATCTGGAAAGTGTATTTTTTCAAGATAACAAGCTATTCCTAACGCGGGTCATGCCCCATTGTATTACTTGTCCTGTTGTGTCGTGCTGCCTGTTCTTGAGGTATTTGCATTTCACATTCCTGCTACGTCCAGCCCTATCACAGCCACCAACTTGCTAAGACTGTGCCCAAACACAGGTCTAAGCAGTCCCCCAGCTTTAAATGAGCTTAGCCTTTGCCCTGGGGTGCCTTTTGCTGCTGCCTGGGGCCGCGGGGTTGTGCTGAGGGAGCTCTGCCCCACGTCAGGCCCCAAGTCTTTCTTCTGTGCTGCGAATTATCTGCCTGTGGCAGGGGCCAGGTTTGCAGGCACCAAAGCTAAGGTGATCCCGTGCAGTGAGGCTGGTTTGGTGCCAGCAGATAACTGGGGCCGTTTAGGAGGCTGTGAGATAAGCAGGAGCAGCAGGATCCTGGCCTGAGCCCAGCGTGGATTTGGCAGCCAGAGGGACGTGCCCTGCGCTGCATCGAGCTGGTTCAAAGGCAAGGGAGCTCCAGGCTGCATGAATTGCAGCTTCTGTGGTTGGGATTAGCCTGGCTGGAGAGCACTGATCCAGCCCAGGAAACAGAGCTGAGCCACACTTGCTGCCAGGAGGGATTTATCTGTGTGTGTGTGGCTGAGCTGTAGTAAAACTGGGACTGTTAATGAAGGAACGGGCAGCTCGGTGATCAAACAGAGCCTGGCAAATTCCGGTCTGTTTGTATTTCCACAGTTTGTGGTGTAACACTGACCTCTCAGTAGCCAAAGGTGCCTCAGCCCCGGGTGGGAAAGGGGATTGTGTGGTGGGCAGAGCCCTGAGGTGCCCCAGGTTTACATACCCTCATCCCTAATGTGTGAATCCTGGGTCTCCCTGTTTCCCTGCAGCCTCGGGGAGATCAGATCGTGGAGGAGAAAATGATCAGCCGGAAGATTAGTTTCTGGTTTCATTGTGATCTTAATTTTCTGAATTCCTGCCAGTTTACATTGTCTGGTTGTGAAAAGTACAAAAGCTGAGGAAAACAAAGAGGGAAAACAGTGTGAATGAAGCAACTCCCTGCTCTGCTTGTTTGTGTCCTGCTGGCTCGTGGGCTGCGGGAGTGTTTGCATTATTTGGGGTTTTGTTTTTGCTTTCTCGCTACTTTTGGACTTTCTAACTTTGTTCAAGTCTGGGTAAAGGGTGCTAAATTTCCATGGGCATTTGCTGAATGTGAATCAAACATCTCATCCAGATAATAAGCTTTTAATCCAGAGTGAGTCTCAGGAGCAGCACATCAAGTGTCCTTCTGGTGACCTCTGAGATGCTCTTGCATCACACTGACTCTGTTAGGGATGGTGGCATTCCTGAAACCTTGTTGCAGTCTCCTGTACTCACAGTCAGTACTAGCAACTTTAAATAATCTATTGCAAAGGAAAATCTGACATTTCCAGTTGCTACATTATGCTGCAAACTGTTTCTTTGTCTTCTGAATTTCCTTGGAATCAACAAGAATTTGTGAGCTGTCAGCCACTCCAGGAAGGGAAAAAAGTAAACAAGGACAAGGGTGGAGCCTTCTGAAGGTTGAAATATTTCTCCTCAATGCTGTGACCCAGCTCCAAGCATTTTTGCAAAGCTCATTTTGCTATAAATGGGTTGAGTATTGCTGGGAAAACAACTCACAGCAACAGCCTTCACAAGAAACTCGTCTCTGCAGCTGAAAGAGGGCCCTGTAATCATCCCCTTCTGGAAATGTCGGAGTTCAGGGCAGATGTTTTGAGGGAGAAAGCCAAGGAAAAGGGCTGCCTTTCCTTTCCCTGCAGTGGGAATACATTGCTGCTGGTGGAGCACTGCTCAGCAGACAGTGCCCAGCCCAGGGGTACCAGCAACAGGATGATCCTTAAGGATATTGGGCCTGTCTTAGAAACCCTTTTGTTACTCCCCAGTTTTTCCCCACTTTTCCAAGGGAAGCAGGGAAACTGTTGCCATTTCATTGCCATGCTCTTCTGAAGCCTTTGCTCATGATAAGTTGTGTTTACAGCTCCCTTATGTTCTGCACTCTGATGTGAACTCTTTCTCTTGTTCCATGGGTAGCTGCTTGAGAAACATGTTTTAGTAAATGCAAGCACTTTAATTGAATTTATGCAACTGCAGCCACCAGGCAAGAGTGTCAGCTCCCCAGCCTGCCTCAGTTTGGACACTTGGTGTTCCATCACTTGGATTTTTCAGCTTGTGATTTTCATTTTCAGATCTTTTATGACCTGGTCAGACAGATAAATAGAAAAACACCAGTGGAAAAGAAGAAGCCTAAAAAGAAATCATGTCTGCTGCTTTAGACTCCCATCACGCAGCAGCTCTGAGCCAGGTAAGAGGGGTCTGAATTCCACCCATGGCTCGGGTGATTTGGGAGCTGCTCCATACAGAGAGGACTCCCTCCCCTTCCCTCTGCTCCTCTTCCTTCTGTCTGCTCCCAGATAGGAAATTAAAAAGTCAGTTGTGCTGACTGACCTGGCAGAGGAATTCCTGCTTCTCTCCCTTTCTCTTTTTTTTTGGGGTTGATGAGTGTGACAGAGCAGGAACTTCCTTTTGGCTCCTGCAGGTTCTCCCTCTGGCTTGTGACACTGAGCCCTGAGGCCCCCCCAGCTCAGTTTTGCATCCTTTTTATCCTCTGATGACACCTGGTAGCATCTGTGTGACTTGTGTTCCTGCTGCTGCTGTCTCAGCCCTGGGTGCTTCGGGGACAACAGCAAACTGGTTTGGGTGGGACATGGGTTTCAGTGGCACAGAAATAAAAAGCTGCCCACCAAAAAAAAACCAACCCCAACAAAACAAGCCAAAAACACCCCAAGGTTGGACAGAGCTATAAATAATCTTCCTGTGTATCTTGGCAGGGAACTCTGTGTGCTTACAGCTGTTCTCTCGTGCTCCTGACAGGAAGCAGCAGCTCTGTAGCTCCAGGTTTTGGGCACAGATATCCCTGTTTGGAGTCAGAGAAGGGATCTGGGTAATGGCCCATCCCTGCCATGTGCCTTTATCACCATGGGCTGCACAGACTGTCACCTTCTGAGGGTTTCTGTGAGCCACCAGAACCTCTGTGGTCTGTCCTGTAGTTAATCAGAGGCACAGTGAGCTGGCAAAGCAGCTCAACTGCCCTTGTCCTACAGCATTTAAGGTAAACTCATGGTCTTAGAAGGATTTCAGGGATGAATTCCCCTGAAGTCCATGCTGTAGATGGTCATTTAGGCAGACTAGGTGTGAGTGAGTAGCAGAAGTGGAGCTGTGCAGTTAACCTGGCTGCTAATGAATGATGGATGAGGCTCTTACCCTGACCCTTGGGTGTAACAGCTCAGGGCTGTGGGGGAACAGTGGCTTTAGGAAAAGAAATTGAAGAGTCTTAAGTGGCTTTTCCTGTTGCTCAGGTGATCGTCTGAATTTAGCTGGTGTGGTGTCAGCTGCCCCAGCCCAGGATGGGACCTGCTCCGTGCTCTGCCCACAATCCTGCACACAAAGCCAAGCCCAGCAGCAGCTCAGCCCTGGAATACTGGGAACTGCTAAAGGAGTTCCTGCATTCAGTCAGTCAGAATCATAGAATCACAGAATGGTTTGGGTTGGAAGGGACATTTAAAGTTCATCCCATCCCACCCCCTGCCATGGGCAGGGACACCTCCCACCAGCCCAGGTTGCTCCAAGCCTCGTCCAACCTGGCCTTGGACACTCCCAGGGATGGGGCAGCCACAGCTTCTCTGCCCAGCCTGTGTTGGTGCCTCCCCACCCTCACAGGGAACAATTTCTTCTTAACATCCAACCTAAATTTCCCCTCTTGCACTTTGAACCCATTCCTCCTTGTTCTGTCACCATCTGCCCATATAAAGTCCCTCTCCCTCCTTTTTAGAAGCCCCTTTAGGCAATGGAAGGGGCTCTCAGGTCTCCCCAGAGCCTTCTCCAGGTGAACCCCCCAGCCTGTCAGCTGCTGATGCCCCTTCTCATAACTCTGACTCCTGCCTGTGCCCCCAGATCTGCTCTGGCTGCTCAGAATTCCACAGTGCCTCCCTCACTCTTCCTAAAGCTCTTCCCAATTCCCTGCCTGTTGCTTGCAGCTGGATTAGGGCTCAGGTCTCTGACTCATTGAGCTTTAAGAGCATCTCAGAAATACAACAGATGAAATCCCTCTCCCCTAAGTGGCCCATCCAGGGGTGAATTCCAGATGCCTTTGCCAGTCTCTGTCTGGTGGGGTGGGTGGTTGAGGGGCACTGTCACTATCACAGCAGTGACACACGGGTGACAGTTGGTTGTCACTGCTCTGTGGCTCTGATAAAACAAGAATATCTGTCTCAGAGTTACAGTTTCCAAAGCCTCTTTGCTGTCTGTGCCTAAGAACAAACCCCAGTTCTGGGAAAAACAAGCTCTTCTGCCGAAATGGTTTGTGTGGGCACAGACCACTGGCTGGGGAAACTTTGAGGCCTTTGATATCAGCCATCAGTAAACTAAAAACTACCCCTCCATCATCTTTTATTTTTATTTATTTTTTTTATTTTCTCCAGATTGCAGGAATGAAGAACTGTTGCCTAAATGGAAAGTGCCAGCATTCCCGACTTCAAAACCTTATGGAAATTAATAACATATCGGAAGAAGCTTCTCCTGTTTTTTATATACTACGAGAAGAATTTAGATCTTAAAAATGGTTTGCACACAGTCCCTGGAAAGAAAAAAAAAAAGCAATTGCTCTGTGTATATCTCTTGGAAATTTAAGCCAATATTTCTCCTCCTTTGCAATAGCAATTAACAGATGTGAAAATAAATATAATTGACTCTAGTCTATGATTATCCCAAGGAGCATGGATGCATTTCAAATGTTAGAGATTGCTACTACAATTAAAATTTCATATTGACCATTTTATCATCATTTCTCCCCATCAAGCACTAAAAATGTTCCACTGTTATATTTTATATCTATAACTATAGATATATATTATGCGAAATTTCCCTTTGAACTCACCACAACAAATAACTTTTTGAGTCATTGACTTCATTTTATATTTAAAAGTTACGGAGTATCATTATTTTCATTCTGCCATTATATTCTAATTAAAAATGTTTGTGCATAATGCTTTGGAAAAATGGGTCTTTTATAGGAAAAAAAAACCTGGGATAACTGATTTCTATGGCTTTAAAAGCAAAAATATATAATATACTAAACCGACTCTAATATTGCTTCTTGTGTTTTCCTATCACAGATTAAATTACAGCTTTTATGAATGATTAAATTTTAGTACATTTTCATTTTTGTTTCTGTGTTTTTGTTACGGTTTCCAGACTCTGGCTTTTGCCCATGGTTTGGGAATTCCTCTCCCATCCTGGGAGATCAAGGATTTTGTTGCGACAGATCCCACCCCAGGATGGTGATGTCTCCACGTGCCCTCCATGGCTGTGTTGGATGCACCACACAGAAAGTACAGCAGGCAACTCTGAGTTACTCTCCTGTGTTCTTTTGGTTGTTTAAACATTGTATTTCTGCTGGAAATATTCCCTCTGTACAACTATTGCCATGTGTACAAATTTCATGCTGACTTTGACTGTGATCTTCGGTTTCACCCCTTGTTTGGGGACAGAGTCCCTGTTTTGGCTGATGGTCCCTGATCAGCTGAAAGAGGTGGGGTTTTTTGTTCCATTTTGGGTTTGTTTCTTGTATTTATTTTTTTTTTTTAAATACCTATTGGTTTCATAAAGTTTCAAAGAGCAGGACATGAAGAGAGCCGTGGGTGCTCCGTCCTCCTGTGTGTGTGCAAGTCCCAAATCCCACCCTCGGGGTGATGCTGCTGGAATTCCCACAGTGCTGGAGGACTTGCTCCTGCTTCACTTCTGAGTAAGTGAGAAGAAAAATGTGTCTGCAGAGTGGAGAAAACTCAGGACAGGCCTTGTCCTGGTGGTTTAAATGGGAAATCAAAGTGTAACAGTTCCTGGACCCGCTGTAGAGTTGGATTGGAAACCAGGGGGGAGAAATTTCTCTAAGTAGGTTTTTCTAAAACTGTGTTCCTGATGCAGCTGTTGAATTACACAGAGATCCCAGTTTCTAAATGCAGCCCCAACAAGACTGGATGAAAACATCTGGATAATGTGAAAACATCTGCCTACTTACAAGCTACTAGGATGAACTTAGTTACTTTAGCTGGTTGTCTTCAGCCTTCCTCTGTGCTTCCTTTTTCAGGAGGAGCAGAAGCATGGTGTTTGCAGGTTGGTTATCTTTACTAAATGTAAAAATATTTTAGTAATAAAGTAATTTTAATGAACATGCTGATTGCTAGATGTCTCTTCTATAAAACCAGAAACCTAACCTTCATTTTCTTAGATGGCAGGGATGGTACGGAAGGTCATCAAAATAATTTTGTTTTGTGTGAAACCTCGTTTCAAAAATGCGAAACTTCATTTCTTTTCCATGTCACTTCTCGACCTTGTGTCTCCCAGTTTGGATCTTCCTGCAGTTTAACTGGTTGGGCTGGTGAAGGCAAGTCCAGCCTCTTGAGTGGTATTTTCTCCCTGTCACAGGATCTTCCTGGAGCACATCAGGACCTGCTCCCAGGCCCTGAGCCCGGTGTGGGTGTCTGAAGGGTCGCTGCAGTGGGGAGACCTTTCTGCTCCATCACCTGCCAAACCTGGAGGGGTTTGCAGTCGGTGGTGGCTTCCCTGGAGAGGCAGGAATGTCAGGCTGAGCCTGGGGGGCTCCCTGGCATGCGAAATGAGGAGTAAACGGGGTGTAAGGGATGGATGGATGGATGGATGGATGGATGGATGGATGGAGAGGTGGAAGTGCAGTGGGAGCGCTTCCCGAGCCTCTTGGCTTTGCCACTAGATGGTGGTGTCGGAGAGGCTCAAGGAGCGGAGGGGCTGGGGAAGGCTGTGAATGTCATTACACCGAAATTCAGGTTATGTGCAGGGTGAAAGCCCCGTTCCCACCACTCTCCCGGCCCCGGGACCCTCAGTGCGCTCCCCCCTACCTCCCACTATGCCTGAAGTTTTCTGACTGGATAAAAGAAACCCTCAGCTAATGGATTTCAGCACAATAGCCCCAATTCTGCCCTTGGACACACTCGAGCCGCTGCGTAGTTTCGTGTCAAACAGAAATGTCCCGGAGCACTCGGTGGTTAATGTTTCACTGGGTTAAGAATGACTTCACTGAAGAATGTCCTAAAGAAAGGGTAAAAGACAAACCTCCCAGGAGGAGTCACACGCTGCTGCCTTTGACCAACATCCAGCCAAGCACGGCAACGCTTTGCCGTGAGCAAAGGAGCACATTTAAAATTTCCCTGAAGTTCCAGAGCCCTCGAGCTCCTCTTTGTGCTGTTGGACTGTGCACAAATTCCACCCAAGTGGTTCCCTCTGTACAAATAGGCTGCTCTCAAACTTCTCAGCCTGTATTGGTCTATTTTTGGTGTTACCTAAAGGTTATTTTCAATCATGTTTTCCCACCCAGTGTGGGTTGGATCAGATGGTAACAGCCCAGTCCCGCGTGTGCTGCCTCACTGGGGAGATGCAATTGCACCTTTGGGGTTTGACCCAAATGCACAAGCAAAAGCAGAAGGAAATGAGTGTGGGAGTGCTGGTGTTCCTTTGCTTCCATAGAATCATGGAATTATTTTGAGTTGGAAAGGACCTTAAAGCTCATCCATGGGCAGGGACACCTTCCCAGGTGTTCAAATCCAGCAGGCTGGTGTGGGAGGTCTCACATCCAGCAGCCGTGCAGGAAACTTAATTCATGTTAAATTCAGCATGAAACCTTTGCAGAATCACCAAAACTAATGAAAGTTTTATTTATTTTGCCAGGACTGAGCACTGAGGAGATGAAATGGGATTTTCCAGAGCCCAGGTGCCATTTGGTGAATTGCTGGCACATGCTGGTTATCCTGGCTGGGGCTAAATGTCCTTCCCAATCCTCCTGCCTGGAGCTGGGATCTGGCACTGGTTTTCCTGCAGCAGCTGGTCAGTGCTCTGGCTTTCAGCCACAGCCTTGTCTCTCCTCCTGGGAAGAAAACCCCCAAATTCAGAGGCAAACCCTGTGCAGGAGGAGGGAGAGGAGCTGCTCTGGAAGATCCCCAGCAGCCTCAGGAAGCCGTGGCACAAAAAGGAACGTGCCCAGCAGTGAAACCAGCGCTCGGCTGAGCTCGGTGCCTCTGGGGTTTCCTGGATTTTTAACTTGGATTGTTTGTTCCCAGCCAAGGCCTCCAGCAGCCAAGGTACTCTGGGGTGTCCTGTGATGGTTCCACCCAGCACTCACCTGGAAAACCAGTTTCCCTTCCAGGAGGGTGGCTGCTGTGAGCAGGGACAGGGACTGCTCCTGCCTGTGCCTCCCAGGGGCTCCTGCTCCTGGGACGTGCAGGAATCTCCTGTCTGTGGTGGGAACTGGGCAGGGGCAGTTCTGGCCAGTGAGTGCCCATGGAGTGGGGGCTCTGAGCTCAGTAGCCCCAAACCAGGGCTAATCAGCCCCAGTGCAGGCTCAGAGCAGCCCTGGCACGGAGCTGCTCCTGGCTGAGGCCGGGCTCTTTAGCTCAGTTACTTGCTAATCCCAGGGTTGGGAAACAGTGTTTGTATTATCCTGGGACTGAAACGAGCCTTTTCTCCCTCACTTTGCAGGGAAGCTGCACACAAATAAACTCAACTCACTGCTCGTGTCAGAGGCCAGAGCAGTGAGTGACACCCCGTTATCCATGCTGTCCTGGATCCTCTGTCCCTTATCTCCCACGGGATGCACTTCAGAGGGAGCAGCACCAGAGGAAGATGAAATAATTTGTCAGAGATTTTGGACAAGTCCGTGGTGGAGCTGGAAGTGCAGCCCCGTGCTGGAGTCAGAGATGCTCATCCTGGCTTGGCCCTGCCAGCTCTGGACACGACCCCGATTGCCCCACGGGCTTTGGGGACACAGGGATCGCTCAGACGAGCCCGTTCCCCCCCGCAGTGGCCCCAGCACACGCCAGAGTTCAAACATCCCTGGCATTTTCCTTGGGTGGCACCGACGTTCCAGGCCAAAAGCCAGCCCAAGGAGCAGCCCCCCCTTTCTGGCACGTCTGGGGGTGCACAAGGAGCCCGTTGTGCTGGCCGGGGAGGATGCTGAGGGAGGATGCCGGAGCGCTCCGTGCCCACGGGGCTGGAGGGCAGCGCAGGGCGTGCGTGGCGGTGGCAGCTGCTCCTCCTGCCACAGCCCAAACCCGGCGAACAAAGGACAAATTCATGGTGCTGGGAGTGTCTCCGTGGGCTGAGCACACTGGGGCATTGTGGAGCTGGGAGAGCCTCTCGGCCCCACGCTGGGTGAGGACCACCGTGTCCTGCACGGGACCACCTTTGCTCGCGGGGATGCTGCCGGAGGCTCCCGGGGATTAATTTCCATGGAGTGATGTTTTTCAGCCAAGAAACCTGAGAAACCTCCTCCAGAACGACCCCATGGAGAGCAGCAGCCACTGCCAGCCGAGCTCCTCTGCAACATGCAAGTTTACCATAATCCTGCCTTTTTTTCCCCCCCGCAGGTGTTTTACATATAAATCAAGTTTCTTGTGACCCGTTTTGAGTGAGGGATGGTGGAGCTGAGTGAAAGGAAGTGCTGCAGCTCTGCTGCCCTTTCCTACCCAGGCTGCTACAAATCATTGGATAAACTGACTCCAGCTCCCTTACACCTTCACTCACCCTCCCCACGGTCATAATGTGGGTATAACATTCTGAGGGCTGCAGACATCCAGCATCCTCCTCCTGGTTTTCATTTAGCTTTGGAAATAAGCAGTGTCAAGCTGCTGTGTCAGTTTGGCTTAAATTCACAGGAGAACTCATTTGATTTGAAGCCGTTTACGTTATTAAATATGACTGCACGGGAGCCCCTGCGGGATAATCCTTTATGATAAATGATGTTTGAAATGAGGGAGACCCGATCCCGGCCGGCTCAGGCTCCAGTCACAGCCAATCTGCAGGAACAAGGAAAGGCACAGGGGAGCAAAGGGCAGGGGCTGCATGTGGACAAACCAGCAGCTCAACCTGCAACCCCATCGTGTGCTACAGCAAAGACAGAACAAACTGGAGCATCTTTGTGTAACACGTCCCTGGAAGTGCTCAAAAGCTGTGTGGAGGTGGCACTTGGGGACACGGTTTAGTGGTGGCCTTGGCAGTGCTGGGGGAATGGTTGGACTTGGTGGTCTTGGAGCTCTTTTCCAGCCTCAATGATTCTGTGATTTTTACCTGCCTGAGAGTTCCTCTCCTGTAACGTGCACCTTGGACAACTCTGGCAAGAAACCTCAGTGGCAAACAAAAGCCTCTTGTTTTCTGAAATCCCCTTGGAAATGTACAGGGATTTCAATGGAAACAAGGAAAGCATCCATTTTCCATAGCACTTCAGCACAGGGAGACACTCATTTGTCCTGCCAGTATCTCACAGGCTGTGTTTGAGCCAAGGATAACACACCTTTTACTGGCCTTGGAGTGAAGTTTTCTCATCTGAACGTATTGATTCGGTCCTGACATGAAAATCCATGAATGTCCCTGAGGCACAGAGAGGATAAATGCACAAAAACAGGGACTTCAGGTTTAAAAGAAACCATAGTGAAAGGACAGTATAGTCTGGGACCTACAGGGTTAACTCTTTCAGTGCCCTCTCTCAGCTGGAAACTACCCCAAAAGAGGTTTTCTCCAAGAAACTCTCAATGTCCTGTTTGTTAGGGGATGTTTAAAGGGTTTCCTCATTGCCAGTGAACTCTCAAAGCCTTTCTGCCTCCCTCCCCAAGATTTCAGAAGTGCTGAGCATCCCCAGATGGACTCAGGCTAAAGGAGGAAGTGAGGAAACTTCTCTCCTCCTTGGTACTCTGTGTGCCTGAGCCAGGCTGCTATTTTGGTGTGTTAAAATGGCTTTATAACTGTGTCACAGCTGGGTGCACATTTCCCACCACTTTCTGCAGGAACAGGGCCTGGATTTGCTGCCCTGCTGAGCTCAGGGTGTTCCCATCTATTCAATACACGGTGCAGGGGCTGATTAGCAGCCAACAGGCAGCTTTTGGCCCTTTCCTTCTGAAACAATCAGTGTTTAGGGCTTGACTGAGAAGGATTTGGTGTGAGATAAGCTTCCCAGAGTGGGGCCAGCAGTGAAGTAATAACTGAATAAGTGTGAGGTGGTGAATGAGACACGTAAGGATGAGTCAGAGCAAAAGCTGCCCTTGGGAAGGAGGGAGAAGGCTCCTTGGTGTCTCCTCTGCTGCCTGCCCGTGGTGGGATTGGGCTCCTCGAGCTGCTGGAAGGAGCTTTTTGGGGGGGAAAGGCCAGGGAGGGAGTTCCTGGGGGCTGTGCTGGTGTCCTGCAGCTGTCGGGGTTGGGATCTGCCTCTTCCCCCTCATCCCTGCTGAGGTTTGGGGTGCCAGGGCCGGGACAGGGGCAGTGAGGGAGGGACAACATCCAGCACGTGGAGCTGGAGCCCGGGATCAGCCGTGTTCCCACCCCTGGAAGATCCCTGTCTTTCCCTGGAACATGTGAATTTTCTTGCTGCTGTCTGAGGTGAGTTGTGCAGCCCCGACAGGGGGGCTGTGCTGCTGCCATCTCACTTCCCTTCTGTCGGATTTCCCACTTCCTTTAATTTTTTATCAGTTTGGTTGCTGCTCTCAGCAGAGGCAGCTCTATGGGAAGGAGAAGAAATCGAGTGTTTATTTTTAGACGCTGCCAAAAGAGTTCAACCCAAGGCAAACACAATTACTTCAGGTTGTGCACAGGCTTCTGAGAAGCGAAGGAGAACGATTTTCCAAATGGGAAATGCCCTAAAACCCAATGCCACGAAGCCACTGGGCAATGAGAGCATCACTAAATCATTTGAGGAGCACATTTAATCCTAGTAGAAGGTGTCCCTGCCCGTGGCAAGGGGGTGGAACGAGATTATCTTGAAGGTCCCTTCCAACCTGAATCATTCTGTGATTCCATGGATTCCAAGGGGTGGGAGGTCCCACTGCCTGCTCTGGACACCCCACTGCTGCCTCACATCCCTCCAGCACGGGGGAGCCGAGTGGGTGCTGCTGCTCCTGGCAAAGCCCCTCCAGCTCTTCCAGCCTGCCAGCCTGCCTCTCTCCTCTGGGATGTTTTTCTGCTTGAAGGGGCCTCCCAGATGCTATTCCTGGCCCAGTTTTAGGGCATTCACTGCCCGAAGCTTCCGCTGGGTTGTTTCTGGAGACCTCGTGGCTGGGGCAGAGGAGAAGGGGTGCCAGGGAGGCTCCTCTTGAAAGCTTTCACTCTGTAATTAAGCCGAACAAGAGACCGAGTTAAATCTCTGCTCCTCTTGCTCTGCCTGAGTGAACACAAAGAGGAGAAAAGGCCTGAATTAGACAATTAAAACAAGCAATAAAATTGCACGGAGAGGTCCATGGAATGATTTTTCCTCGACACGCTCGCCCCCAACAAGTGCCACATGTCCTGTGTATAAATAGCAGCTGCCCAGCCTTGCTTAATCATCCCATTGTTGCTTTATAATATTAATTAAACATTCCTCTGGGATTGTTTGCATCCTAATTAAGTGGGGAACTTACAAAAGGCAGCGAAGAAACCAAACAAGTGCGTGCTGGGGGTGCACAACTCAATTTTGCTAAACTGGGGTTTGGAAAAAAAAAATTAAAATCGCAGGACTCTGATTAAAAGCATTTTTAATAGTCCCCAACGATGGGGACGGTTTGATTTAGTGGTTCAGGGGGGTCAGGAGTGGTTCGTTGCTCCGGGAGTGTTTGGAGGGGGGTCTGGGGACACTGGAAGGGATGAGTGTCCCCCCCATCAGTGTGACAGGAGCGAATCATCCCTGGCAGGAACCCACTGATATCAAAGGGCCAATTAATCCGCAGCTGCTCCATGGAGGGAAGGGGATGGCAGGAGACAAGGACCTTCTTGAATCCCATCGGCAGCTGGGAGCCAGGGCCACGAGGAATCCTGAAAACCCCACTGGGCAAGGGAGGAATCCTAGAAAACCCCACTGGGCAAGCAGGGCTGAATGGCCAGAGTGGATCTGCAGCCATACCCACGTGTGGCAGTATTTTAGGGAGCATGATCCCGATTTCCTGGTGTCTCCAGTGCCTGTGGAGAAACCTCCCCAAGGGCCAGAGCCCCACGGCCCCCTGTCTGGGCTCATCCTCCCCATCTCCTCCTTTCATGTAGCCAGGAAGGCTCGAGCACATTGTTCCCGACTCAGACTCATGCACCCTGCAGGGATGCACTGTGAATTACCTCCCAAATTATGTGAGTAATTAAAATCAATGAGAGGGTATCCTGTTAAATAACGTAATTAGATGAGCACAGCCAGCGAGATGAGTGCAACAGCGTTTTTGTTCTCCTGCCTGGAGACAGATTTTAACTCTTTCCCTCTTGTCTCTTCCCTGGGAAGGGCAGGCAGGGCTCCTCGGGGTCGTGCCCCTCTGTGCCTTCCACTCTTCCCAGCGCTGAGGTTTTTCCAGGAATAAACCCCTACTTTCTTCCTTCAGTGCTTTGCCAGCCCAGGATTTCCTTGCCCCGCAGTTTCCATCCCTGTGTTCTGTGGGGGACACTGGCAATGCTGCAACCTGAGGGCTACAAACATCTGAAACTGAGGAAATGGAGTTGACTTTAAATCCACTTTAATATAAGAGTGTGGCAGAGCAAAACACAGCGTTTTCCTACAGCTGCACTCCTGGAAATGGGAATTATCTTGGTGGGCATAATTGAACTGTCTGAGCCTTTCACCCCCAGGTCCCTGTCCTGGGGGCAGAGTCCCAGCCTGGGTGTTTTTCCATGGCATAAACCAGGATGTGGGGCTGGGAAGGATGAGCTGCAGCACCAGCTCAGGCTGGAGCAGCCAAACTCCAGGTCTCTGTGTGTGTTCACTATAAGGCACAAAGGTGGGATGTGTTGCCTTAATTCCAGAGGAAACTAAACGGCTGAGGAACCCAAGTGCTAAGAGTAATTTCTGTTCTATTTCTGCTGGTTCCAGGGCAGGGAAAAGTCTCAGTCCATTAAGATACACGTGGATAGCTCGATCCTTCAGCATGGAGTGCTGTCAGCTCTGAGGGGACTCTGGTAAGGGTAAAGGCATCTGGCCAGATGGCTCTCATTGCAGGGCTGGAATCTAAATAATTAATTTATAGTATCGTGTTCAGGACTTTGCTGTCTCCCAAAGGAAGCTCTGAAAAGTCCTTAACTTGGTGCTTATTTTTTCCAGCTGTGACGTACAGAGAGATGCAAGTCTCTGCATCCTGCTGGATTTTAAGCTTGTTTGTGATTTTTCCAAGGTAGTGAATTGTTGCAAAGATGTGCCACATCTAATTACACTTGTCACGTTAAATCATATGATGGCAAAAGACCTGAACCCCTGCTGGGAACGTAATCCCCTCCGGTAGGGATAGGGGGAAACCAACCTTTGACGTGCTGCAGGAGTGACAGGTTGTTCTAGAAGGGATTTAAACACACAAAAAAGACATGAGCACACACCCTCATGGAGCCTGGCACTCCTGCCCGGCTGGGGAGGCTCCAGAGGGATGCTGGAGCCATCACTGCCATGTTGTCACCCTGGAGGTGATGCCAGCCCTGGCATGCAGCAGGCAGGGCTGCACCCCTGTTCCTGAGCAGAGGAAGAGGAGGTAGGAGGAGGAATTGCCTGCTGGGTGTTGGGAAGAAACCACAGGTTTTGCTGTTTTTTTGGGCAGGGTGTCTTATCCTGTCGATCTCTGAGTGATTTAGAGGTGCAATAAAACCTCTGTGGAGGGAGGACTTTTGCTCCACTTTCCTGGCAGTGCATCCTATCTCCAGTGGATTTCCCAATATTCAGCTTGTAGCTGCAAATAGAATGTTTCTCCCATTCCTCTTGGGAATAAGTAAGAATTCCTCTTAGGAATATATATGCTCTTTACCTTAGAAAGGCAAATAACACAGATATTCTGTGCGAAGCTCAGACCTTGCTAACAGCATCTCTATCACCAGCGACACATTTGAAAACCAGGCAAGCAGTAAACAGAAAAGTCCCCCCTCTTGAATTATTCCCAATCCAGAGGATCTGGTCTCTCCTTTTTCCAAGCGGAGCTCAATTCAGGGCACAGGAAACTCAGCACAAAGCCGCCCATGAATCGTTTCCACACCATTAGCATGAGCACATGCAGATCAGGCAGCTGCAGCATAAACGCCTGGCTGGCTGCCTTTGGGTGCAAACTCCCAGTAATTGGTCTGGAACAGAAGGAACGGAGGAGGAGGGGCAAAGTCTGAGCAGGTAGTTTGGGAAGGCTGCAGCTGAGTGAGCCCAGGATGGGGCTGGACAGGAGCAACACCCCCAGACTGAGCAACACTCTCAGACTGTGACCCCGGGGAGGGGAACGTGCTGGGCTCTGCCAGGACGGTGGTGGCTCCTGGTGCCCAAGGTGCTGCTCTTGGCCTCGCACAGGACAGGGAGAGACCAGCCCCCCGTGCTCCCAGGACACTTTTCCTGCTGCCCTGGCCATCTGTGCTGTCTGGCAGCAGAGCTGTCATGCTGGACACGGTCAGCAGAGCCACTGGACACTCGGAGAGCGTGGTCCTTGCCAGGTTACACTTACTGCCTGTCACAGCCTCTGCCACCAGGTCAAACCAGGACCCCATTTCATGCTGCCCTTTGCAGGGAGCTGGTGCTGCAATGCCCTCAGTCTGGGCCAGAGCTGAACAATACCACGTTGCTGCTGTCTGGAATCACCCAGCCGGGTCCTCTGAGGGGCTCCTTCAGCCCCAGAAGACACAGACAATACAGAGAGTACAGAAAATAGAGTTCAGAAAATACAATGTGGGAGCCTGGAGTGTTATCCCAAGGAGGAAGGAGACCCTTCAGTTCTCCCAGCCAGGCAAAGGGAGGTTGCTGGTTGCTCTTAGCACATACATGTAAGAATAAACCAACTGCTTATCTCAGTCCCAGAGCCTTCAGAGGTGACAGTGCCCTGTCCCTGCCAGCCCCTGGCCAGGCTCTGCCCCCGCAGCCGCTGTCGTGGCAGAGCACAGGGACTAATTAACCCTGACAGGATGTCAGGTTCGTTATCTCCGGGCCCGAAATGTCACATCACCGACTCCAGCCCAGTGCAGGGACTGCAGAGAAGCCCTCTGGGAAGGTCCAGCCTGGATTGCTGGCATAGGCTGGTGAGGGAGTGGATCTTCCCCCACATTGCCTGGGCAGCGGGAGCCCCACGGGCAGTGTGGAGGTGCTGGAGCCAGCACAGGAGCTGTGTGGGGAGCCACGAGCTCTCTGCTCCCTGCCAGGGATGCTCCTCTGCCTGCCTGGGGCTGCCACGTGAGGGGAAAGGCAGCACAAAGCCCCTCTCCCTCCACTCCACAGCCACATCCAGCCCCTTCCCCCGGGTGGGCTTTGGAGCTAAGCATGGGGTGACTGTGAGCTGGGACCCCACAGCCTCCCCTCCAGATCCTGGAGCTTTTGTCCTTCCAGCCGCAGGGGGATTTAAATGTGCATTTATAGTATGTTGGAAAGTGTTTTCTGAATTAACCTCCAGCCTGCCCAAGGTGAGGACTGACACGGGATCAGGCATTTCTTCTTTCTGGGATATTGATTTCCCCCTTTTGCTTTCCTGTTCAGCGAAAGGCAGGAAATCTGAGCCAGCCCAGAGGCTTTGCTCCACGCTGTTTTTGCAGGAAATGCTCCCAAAAAACACCGATGAGGAGCTGCTGGTCCCAGCCAGGAATGACCCCTCGGGCTGCAGAAGGGCCAGTGAGGATGTTGGGGACATCAAGCCCGTCCAGCCATGGGGATGATGGGGCTCCCCCAAAGCTGCCACAGCTCAGCCTCGCTGAGGCAAATCGTTGAGAAGTAAACTCATTTTTATTTATGCTCCAAACACCAGCACAGGAGATTGCCTGCCAGCTGGAAGGGGTGCGATTCCCTGATTAGAAATGCCACGTGGATACAAATGAACTTGAACAAAAGGGAAGAGAAATAAACCAGAGCCTCCTCTGCGGGGACATGCGGTCCGTGCTGCACAAACGCCGCTGAGAGAAGTAGAAAGAGATTCTGCTGCTGTTTAATAATATGATGAAAGTGATGGGGAATGGGCTGGAGGGGATAAACCAGTGCTGGACTTTGACTAAAATGGATCTCAGTGCAGGCTGGATGAGGCAATTGGTTTCTTTTCTGCTGGATTCAGGAGGAGGGGAATTGGGAAATTGCTGCGCTTGCTCAGTCAGGAAGCCTTTCAGGTCAGTTGGGCACATCAGCACGGATGGTTAACGGGGCCAGGGCTGAGCATCACTTGGGAACAGGAGCACTGGGAAGCCTCAGCAGCAATGCAGGCTGGCAGGGCACAGGAGCTCCCAGTTTCAGCAGGTAAATCATAAAATCTCAATGGTTTGGGTTGGAAAGGACCTTAAGATCACCTAAATCCACTCCCTGCCATGGGCAGGGACACCTTCCACTAGCCCAGGGTGCTCCAAGTCCCATCCAACCTGGCCTTTGACCCTCCCAGGGATGGGGCAGCCACAGCTTCTCTGCCCAAGCTGTGCCAGGGTCTCACCACCCTCACAGAAGAGGATTTCTTCCCAATATCCATCTAACCCTGCTCTGTTCCAGTTTAAAGCCATTCCCCTTCCTCCTGTCACTGCATAAACAGCACACACAACCTGTGTCAATGGCAAAGGAAAACACTCCATGGGGAACTCCACCGGTGTTTTCCTTCCCTCTTGCCCAGCAGCAGCCTAAGGAGCCCCATCTCATTGTCAGAAGAATAAGCTGTGAAATGGTTTTGAAAATAAAGGCTTTTTAATTACAGGCACATTTGTGAGCCTTCTGGAGGCCATCTGGCTGGGAGAGCAGGGTGTCAGCCCAGGCACCGGGAAGGGAAAGCCCAGGGAGGCCGAGCAGGGAGCAGCTCCTGGAAAAGCACTCGATTAACGTTAAGAGCTAAATCCTCTCTATACATTAAGCCATATGGGCCAGATCCAGCTCCTCGCCATTCCAGTGGTGCCAGAGCAGTGCTGGGTGCCCTGGGCTTTGGAAGTGCTGCCCATCCAGACCCTGGATGAGATTGGATAGAGATTTCTAATAAATCTGAATGCCCGAGCTGCATTTCCTGGGACAAGTTCATGGGAAACCTGTTTCTGTAATTACTGCCCTGTGTTTGGGATTAGTGACTCCTATCAATGATGCAGAACGCAGCCAGGGCCTCGTTAGAGACTGTCATTGTGCTAATTAGGTAGGTTTCATACTTAATAATGGGGAACTATTTTATGGCAGTTTCATGAGGGAAAAAAAAAAAAAAAGGAGAAAAAGCCATTATAATTTCAGGAAAAGTCCCTGGAGAATGAAATGGTAATTCACAAATCCAACTCTGATCTATTAGCTCTGGAGACTACATTAGGGAGGATGTCTGGCTTGGCTGATATTATTTGAATGTCTGTGGAGAATATTTATTAAATATTTTTTCTCTGAAGAACTTTGAAACGCAGCTACATTTACTCACCATTTCTAAGTGCTTGTCTGAAGCCCAGATCACACTGAATTTGTCACTGCAAACACCCTGGAAAATCCTATTTTGATGCATGTGGATGTTTCCCTGAGCATCTCCCCATCCAGCACCGTGTTCCTCTCTCCATGGGGCTCAGCCTTTGGTGCCAGCCAGGAATGTGCTCCTGGGGATGGGGGTGCCCCAGGGGTGAGGCCACACTCTCTGGGACCAGGAAAAGCTCTTGCTCTCTCCAGAAAACTCTTCCTTCTCTTTGCTGACTCTCTGGAAAGGGGCAGGGAGGGTGTATTTGTAACGAACAGGATGAACTACTGATAAAAGAAGAGGAAAACAAAATGCTTTAGAAAGAGCTTTTCAGCATTCAGAGAAATTAGGAAGGGGGGGAAACAACAAGCCCTGGAGCCTGTGAGGAGGAAAAACAAAAAGCTTGCTTGCAACTCAGGTTCCTGAAAAAGTGCTGAGCACAGCCTTCAGATGCTGCCCTGCTCCTCTCCTTGTATGGGCACAAACAGGGCTTGTCTTGTGCCTATATTTAATTTGCAAGGGTGAAAAAAATTCTCCCTCCATGCCTCTGCTCCACTGGCCTCTCTGCCCGGGGAAGCTACAACAGGAATAGAATTGCATGTTTAAAAAAAAAAAATAAAATAATGCTACAGCTTGCACATTAAGCCCTTCCTAAACTTGGAGTGAGTGGAACAGGTTTTTGGAACATAACACTGTGGCACACATGGAGCATCTGGTGAGGCTGATGGGAAGGGGGGGCTGCAGGGCAAGCAACAGGCTCTGTGCTGTCTGCACATCCTGGAGGCTCAGGGAGCTGCCAGGGGTTCACCTCAGGCTCAAATCTTGAGGAGAGAGCCCGTGGGGGACAGGAGGTTGTGGCAGGACCCCCATGGCCCTGTCCCCCTCCATGAGCCAGGGGCTACGTGGCTCTGAGGCTCTTTCCTTGGCAGCAGTTCCTCCCCCAAACTTTCCTCCCTCTGCCTTTCCCAGTGCTGGGGGAGGAAGATGGATGTTGAATGTTACCTGCAGTGGAATGTGCCTCTGGAGCAGCCCTGGCACCCTGGCAGGGATCTCTCTGCCCAGAGCCCTTCTCTTTGCTGCGATTTACAACCTCTCCTTGAATGGAAATTCTGCTGGCTGCTCCCCAAGCCCCCTGATCCCAGATGGGAACAGCCTGACACAGCCCACAGGCTCCCTGTGCCAACCCCCCAGGATGAGCCCTGTGTGATTCCACCCAAGGCAGCATTTCCCAGATGAGGGAAGCAGGACCGAGGAGTCCCACAGAGGAGACGAGACTGATTCCACTTTATTGGAAACTCTTGGAGAGTCGGACACTGAAGAACTTGGTTCTGTCAAGACAAGGTTTGTACACAACAGCAACAGGAAACACAACAATAAACGAAGTTTTTAACTCGGTATGTGAAAACTCAACAATTAACTCTTGCAATGTTGTATCTGGTGCAACCTGTGGGGACAAGGGGAGGGGACAGGGGCAAACCCCACCAATACCCCCAGGGTCACAAACCCCCCTGTAAGGAGCCTTGTGCCCTGCTGGTTTAACTGGCAGGAGAAGGAGAGCTGCTGGGGGCACACTGCTTTAAGGGGAAAACCTCCCGAAGTTGGGGTTTCACCTCCTATTCAGCAATTCTTCAAGTCTTATAAATTCAAACTTATTCCTTTCCATTTAAATAACAAGTGCTTCGGGTACAAGGCTTGGGTGGCCCGGTTTATAACCCAGTTTCAAGTGCACACAAGCAGGAATAGATTCTTTTTAAAAAACTATATATATATTTGCACACTCATACACACACATGCACACAGTGGATTTTGTGCTGCAGCCATTTAACTGGAGATGATGGAAAGGGCCTGGAGGGGCTGTCCCCAGCCTGGCCCCACGAGCTGGCCATCCATGGCACCACTCATCCTAAAGCTGCTAAAAATTCGCATTATTTTTGCAAACATCAGTCCCCAAAACTCTCCCCACGTGGGGCTGTGTCAGCTGCTGCTCAGGCTGTCCTTAAAGATGTAATTCTCCAGAGAATTCCATCTGAGTGAAGCACAGAGCACGTTCTGCAGAGGACTCATCCCATCTCCTCAATCCATGTGGAGAGCTCAGGGGTCTCCTGAAAAGACGAGTGTGGCCCCCAGCTCCTCCCTGGTGTGGAAAATGCTGGGCAGAGCAGAGAACAGGGACAAACTCAGACCCAAACAGCTGTATTGATGTCAAACCCAGACTGGGTGTAGTCTATGGAATCGTGGACCTTCTTGGCGCCGATTTTGGGGTGCTCACTGTGGCTTTCTGCCTTTGGGCACCTCTCTGCTTTGCTGTGGTGGCTCCCGTGGAGTGGGAAGTAAAATGTCCCCTTGAGTTTGTTCATCTTTTTGGATCTCTTGGAAATCTCGGGCTGTTTGTCTTCAGGAGGAAGCCAGCAGGGTTTCTCCTTGAGAAGCCTGTCTCGGTCTGGCCGGACGCTCCTCAGGAACTTCTTGAAGATGTTGGCTGTGAGGGAGAACTTCCTGCAGAGCTCCTGGGATCTGCTCATGGACAGGGACGCCTCGCTCTTCTCCCCCTTCTTATCCAGCTCTGGCAGGTCCAACCAGTTCCCCACCAAGTCTGCAAAGATGTTGTCCCCCAGGACCAGCGGCTGCCGGTTCCTGCTCTGGGACATCAGGGACGATGTCCAGTCGTGGCCGTCGTCACAGCCCGGGCACTCCCGGCATTCCGGCCATCCCCCTGCTGTGCCCTGGATGCTGCCCTCAAATGTCCTGGGGTGGCCACGCTCTGCTCTGCTGGACACACAGGAAGGTCCTTTTGGGGGATAAACATCCTCCCCGCAGAGACTCCTGGAGGAGGAGGAGGAGGAAGAGGAGGAGGAAGAGGGGGTGTCCCTAAGGTGGTCACTCTCCCTGAGCGCAGCAGGATGGGACAACCCCGCCGGGTGTGGCACAGCACACGGGAAGGACGTGGGGCTGTGCCCTTCCACTGCAGCCTCCCCCTGCAGCCTCTGGTCCTGCCAGGCCCCGGGAAGGTCCCCACGGCTCCGGCAGCACCGGAGCTGCTCCGTGCCCGAGATGTCCAGCTGCTCCAACGCCGTCTGGACCTGGAGCAGTTTCAGCTCCTGCAGGGCGCCCATCATGCAGTTCATCTGCTCGTGAAGCCCGTCCCCGACCTCCTTCATGGAGAGCTGTGGGAGGAAGGAAGCACACGTTGGATCAGAGTCCCCAGGAGAGCACAGGAACATTTGGAGCAAAGGCAGCTTGCTGAAACATCACCTCTTCCTACTGACTACATTTTCCGTGCAGCCCCCCCTGTACTACACCCATTTCACTGGATTTTCCTTAGATTTTTCTAGGAGTTTCCCTCTAGGAATAAGAGGGGCTGACAGAAGTGGATTGTTTGACCTGACAACAAAAATAAATAGTTTGAGTTTCCATTAATTGCTTGGCAGGAACCCAAGGTGTAGAACTATGAATGGTTTTGGCTGCTGCCAGTTTTAGCATATTCTTCTGTCTTTGTGCCTTTTGTGCCCTGTCACCAATTGAAATCAGGAGCCAGAATAATGAACAGAGATGCCTTCCATGGAGAACCTTGCTCCTTTACCTGAAGTGCTAAAGTAAATTAAAAATAAACCCCTGTAAGGATCCCAATGTTACTACCTAACTCATCCTCAGATCTCAACACCCCCTCACTAGAGGACAATCAAACACATGCCAACACACTGGAAATTTTATACAGAACAACCAACAAACTCTAAAGTTACTTACATTTAACTAGGAATTCTTGGATTCCCAGGCTAGGACCTCTGGTAGCAGTTCTGCTTTATCCCCAAACCTCACTATAAAGATGGAACTTTCTACACTAGACTTAAAATAAGCAAGTTATTCTCCAGAGCTTCTCAACTCCCCCCTCTTCCCTTTCTCTCTGTTGCTTTCCCTCTCTCATGTAAGATCTGGATCATATTCCCAAAGCGGCACCATAAAACAAATGGGCTCCACTTTCCAACAGCTGCCACTTATCTTTTTTTTTTTCCAGCAGGGAGGGAGTGGGGAATGGGCAGGAGAAGGGAAGAGCAGCGGGGGACAGCAGGGCTGGAGGTGAAGCCATGTCACAGTGATGGAAGGTGGTTTGCACAAGAGATTACCACTGTCTAGGAAAGCTTCAGCCTACGCTGTCACAAACAGTTTAAAAGGCTCAGCACCATTTTTGTACAGCAAGAGATCTCAAGATTAAGGTGGGAAAAGCCCGGCTTTTTTTATTCTTATGTTCAGCTTTGCATTATCAAGCTTTAATTTTCTACACCTTAATTTTAACTAAGTTAGTTCAATTACTTGCTCTATTTCAATCTCTGGATTGTGAGCAGCGAGAAAGAGCAGCCACCAGAGAACTGGAACCCCTGTAACAATCCAACCCTGTAAGTGCTCACCAGTTTCTGACCACAAATCTCCATTTCCAACCCCAGAACCTAAAACGAGCCGGCAGCTTATGATGATTTTTCAGAGTTTTGCTCTCAAGAAACTTATTTATCGCCCCGAACGAGCACACAAGCTATAGAGATACAGAAAACTTCGTGTTTAGCTTCCTGATTACACCCCCGAGTGCCTGGAGCTATCTAATTTTTTAAGACCAGCAAATAAACTACTTGTGCAGACACGCAAACAATGCCCCACTTGCAGCCTACGTGACCCCTGTCCCCCCAGCCCCAGCTGGGCCCATATGCTCTGCCAGCCTCAGCCACAACTATCACCTTACCTCTCCAGATCTGCTGCAATGCTGCTCGTCCTAACCTTTCTCGCCTTATTAATGGCAGTCTGTTTTATCTGGGGCTTTGCAAAAAGCTGGATTTGGAGCCAGCTTGGCCCCTCATTGGCCACTTCCCACCAAATCCCCTGGCTGGTGCGGGGCTGTAATCGCGCCGTGGGGAGTGACGAGGGTCCTGCCGTAATGACTGGGCTGATCAGCCCCCGTGGCATCTGCTGGGCGGCTCTTGTTCACCTCATTGATTCAATTAACTCCCCCGTGATGGGTGGGATCCTTATCCTTACAATGCCTCAGCCAGGCTCTAGGAAGCATTAAAATTTCATAGGCAGCGTTTAGCGTTGGGTCGTTTCTCGCAGGCAGATCCAGCCGCCCCCCCCCCGGACAAGAAAAGACCTGTGCTTCAAAAAATCCAGCACTTTTCTTGCTGAACAAAGGAGGTGGATCTGCCAAAGCCAGTGCCAGCACCAGCCTGGGGAGCCTGAGCCACTGGAAAAGGACTGGAGATGTTTTTATCTGTGGAAAGGCTTTCCTATAAGTGGCTGAGATTTGGACGCCTCTGCTGATGCCTGGGCTGAGCTGGGGGGTTTTGGGAGGTGACTCATCTGTCCTGTGTCACTGACCTGCCCTCCAGCCTCGGGGTCCCTCTGGAAACGTGAATCCCACCATCAGCCAGAGCTTTAAACATCCTGAGGCTTTTAACTCTGCTGGCAAGTTAAAAGCTGTTGAAATCCTGGGTTGTGCAAGACCAAAAAAATGAAGCGAACCAAAAAAGCTTTATCTCTTGCTCTTTGTGGTATCTGCTCAGTCTTTTACAGACCTGGAGAGTGAGGGAAACCCAGCCCAAAGTGAAGTCACTGCCTGGTGACCAAACAGCCTGCAGGGCTTGGATTCCATCCACCTGTAATTATCCTGTGGTAATTAAGAGTATCACCTTGGAGAGAAAATTCTGGAGGGGTAAAAACCTTCTTCCCCAGTGTCTAACTGCCACCCTCTCCTCTTGGCCAAGGAGATCCCATTTCTCCCAAGACCACACTGACTTCCCTGAAGCTCTTCAGCAAAGGAACAACGTCCCAGAGAAAAGAGACCATCACTTTGGCAGAGGGGCAGGACTGAACTATCCAGGCTGCAAATAATAATGGATTCTGCAAATAATTCAGCACAGTGGGCTGGAAATCAAACAGATGCACTGATGAAGGTGATGGGAACTCCAGGCTGAAGGGACAACCTTTGTAGCCTCACTGACTTTTGGTCACACACTTTGTGTAGGAGGAACTTGGATTTGTGATGAACCGAAGTGCAATTCCAAACAGAGCATGAATGTGACACGAAACCCCAGAGAGCCTTAATTTGGCATGGAGAGAGCCCCTGACAGAACTTGCTGGGGTTATGCAAGGGACATTATGTAAGCTGGCCACCACGGGGCATCAGGAGATGTTCTGGCTTGTGCCTCTTTGTGAGCTGCAAATCCCAAACCTGTGGTTGGGTGAGTCGGGCTGCAGAGCAGAGTGCAGGGGCAGCAGCACTCGCTGCCAAACTGGGTCTAGCACAGACCCTGCTCATCAGCATCCTCCCTTCTCGTGCCTGCTGGTCTCTGCTCGAGGTGCACAAACACATCAGCATTTCAAAGGGCCCGGGTGTCTAATTTGAGGCACTTTGTGCTTCAGAATAAGTGGTTGTTTGGCACCTCTGCTTCCAAGAAAAGCCCTGTTAGAATTATGACAGCTTGCAGGCTAATCCAAATATACCTCTGCAAACCAGTTAAAAATCAGATGCCTCCAACTGGATCTCATTATTCCTGAAACTTTTGCAATCCCTAAAAGCTGGCATGAAAAATTTTATGTCTAATTCTGCACAAGCCAACTCCTGTCTTGTAGAGCAAGACAAGTACACACAGGGCTGAGGGTGACGTGCGTGTTCCATTTCAGTGCCTGGATTTGGTGTCTCATGTGAAAGGTTCTTTTCTCCAGCAGTAAACCTGGATCTGTCCCTCTCTGAAGGCGTGATCCAGGCTAAATGCTTCTCCAAAGCAAAGCTGATTTAAACTGCAGACACCCCAAAGCATTGACAACTGAAGTGCAAAAATTCAAAATTCCACTTGCAAATGATCATCAAGGAATATTCCACACAGGGAGGAACCAAACAATAAAACCTGTCAGAGTTCAAATACGGAGGTTTTCTTCATTGGAAATGTTTCATTCTGAGAAGCAAAGGCTTTGTAAGCCACCTTTTCAATTATGTCCTCAAAATACTTATTCCCAGAAGTACAACCACAATTGGTTTACACAGTTTGTAAAATCAGTGATCTCCCAGCACTGATTAACACAGCAGGAGGAGAGCTCGCCCCAAGGAACATCCTCCAGCAGTTACTGGCATTTCATCAGACTCAAACCCAAATACCTGAGATGTGCAAATAAGGGAGATTTTCCTTGTCACTTCCCACTTCCCAGGTAAATAAGTAACTTTTTTAACCCACTTTGGGAACTAATGTTTTTTCTGTTAGCAACCACCTTCCCTGAGCCCTCAGAATGCAGTTCCCATGGATGCCCTTAAGCCCCAGCTGTGTGTATTCCCAGCCCAGCCCCACTCCCGGCCTGCCCAGGGCTGCAGCAGCTTTGTGATGCTGATGGGAGCAAAGGAAAAACCCTGCAACACCCCTTGGCTTTCAGCTGAGCACTGAGAGCTGGGAAGAAGAGCCCCGAGTGTGTTTGTCCCAACGAGGAGGAAGACAGATGTCCAGCTCTTTGGGAAAAGAACTGCAAAGAGAGGAAGTTATTGCTAAGAGGACAGGAAAGAGCAAATGGCAAATAGTTCTTAATAATAGTCCTGATGGGCAGCTGATCCAGCAACAAACAATTGGTATTTAAAGCGGGTGACATAATAGAGACCAAAATTATTTTAGAACTGCTGAGCTGATCATATTGTTTCTGTGTTTTCCTCTGGGTCACTAACTGGATTAATCTTCAACAAGCCTGCAGTTGTGGCTGGGCAGAAGCCCTGCTGCACAGCTCAGAGAGCTTCTCTCCAGCTCCATGTCCCACCTTTCTTCTCCTTCCCTTGGTGGATGCAGTTCCTTTAGTCCTCGCATTTTATCACAATAATTTCAGGTCTCTTTTTCACCTCTTGTCTTTCCAGGGGATTTTAGGTGTTAACTGTGAGTTCACAATATCTGAAAGAGGAAGGATGCTGAAACTGTACCAGACTCCCCCCCACAACAGTTTAAATAGATGTCAAACAGATGTTACCCATGAAAGCTGTGGTTCACATCACTCCATTCACCACCTTCCTTACTCAATTGCCTTCCTTCCCGCTGTGACGATATTGTTCTTGCTTCCCAATCACACTAGTTATGTTTAAAGGCTAATTAAAAATATCAATTCTCTACAACCAGGAAATAAATGGACGAAAAAGAGCTCCAACAGACTCCGTCACACTGTTACTCACAACCCAGGGATAAGAAAGACCACAAGGCTCCATGTACAGAGTGACAATTGAAGATGATGGTTAAAGTGTTGGGTTTTACCCCAGGTCTGCTTCCCTGCGAATCTGGTCTTTAAATTCCTGACTGCATGAAGCTGGGAGTCTAAAATAAAATCCATCATCATCTTTAGGAATCTGCTCTGGAAATAACCAAGCAGGCAAAGCCTGTGACTGCTTTTTCTCCCCAGGTTATATGTGACAGGACATCTGCTGTCAAGTCACTCCTTGGCACCTTCCCTTAAGGAACACCAAGGAACGAGATCCTGCGATAACCACCCAAGTTTCTGACGGCGCCTCCAGCACTGATGGATAAAGTCACCTTTAAAGAGACCATTTTATCAGCAGAGACACAAAAGGAGCTGCCTGTTCCCACCTGCTGGAGGTGGGAGTGGTGACACTGGACCCTGAGGTCTGTCATTTGTGCCTTACACCACTGCAAAGCACACGAGCTGCCCCTTCAGAAGGAGCAGTAATGAAAACACAGCGGATCCTCTTGGAGCGTGACACAGTTACGGGAATAGGACCCAGTGTGAGATAAAGAGTAAAAATAATTGGCTGTATTTTTCACTCGGACCAAATGTTCTATTCCTGCAGGATATTCATAGCAAGAAACATTGTCTACCAGAACATAAATTAATGTAAGAAGGGAGTCAGACTCTATCAAACTCAGTAATTCAACGCACTTATGACAAATGTGCAGGGAGAACATTCAAAAGCCCAAGCCAGAGTGGTTGTTTTAAACAGCTACTTTAATACTTTTCCTCCTTGAAAAAAAGCAGCAGAAACCCCAGAAATATCCTGGATTTCTCAAGAAAGACCAAAACATGCAGAGTAAAGTCACAATCACAGCTAACAAGCCTGTGACCCCTCGCCTATTACAGCCACAGATAAATCTGCCCCACTGAAAATAAGTGGTTTATTACTGCAGATGAGCCCCAAACTCCAAAGCCCAAACCCCAGGGTGGGTGTGCTGATGCTGCTCCACACAAATGCCAGCAAACCCCGTGTCTGAGAGCGTACAGAGGTAACACCATGTGCAGCATGAGGCACGGAAATGAAATTCCTCTCTGCTAATCCCTCAGCAAGACAATTCTTGTTAAATCTGATCTCTCAGCTGACATAATGTCCTGGGACTCGGGGAGCAGACACGATTCTGCTGTGCCTCGGGATGGTGTTTGCAGAGTCCCAATGCAGCCCATGAAGTCAAAAGGGCTTTCAGTATCAGGATTAATTGCATGAATGGACGATTCACAAGCTCTGTGGCACATTTCACAACTGCCACAGGAAGGACAGATGACAGGAGTGGAGAAGCACAGCTTATTCCAGCACCAGACCCAGAAACCAGCGCTGCATATTCTCACAAGCCACACCATGTCCATAAATCTCCAGGGGCTTCCTGGAGGAGAACAAGGTCTGATGTGTTTCCTGCATTACAGGGATGAGGTGCAGAGAGCTGGCACAGCTTGTCAAAAACAGCTCCACGGGCTGGTGTCAGCCTGGGATGAGGAGCTCGGCCCCTGATCCCAGCACGGGGTGGGATGAATGGCTGTGTCAGCTGAGGCTCTCCTGGCTCCGAAGCATTTGCATGTGGAAGCTTCTGAATGAATTCCAATCAAAGGGACACCACACATGCCAGAAACTATCAGCTTACAATGGAAAACACGCGGCTGGAATAGGAGATCTCTCTCTCATTGACTGAAAGGGGTCAGATTCATCCCTGGGAGCCCTGACAGAGCTTTCCCACAGGAAATGGGAAGAGCAGGGTAAGCACACCTGGACCAAGCTCATCTCTGGCACAGCACGGTGTGATCTCAGGTGAGATGTGAGGGCACACCAGCAGCACAGAGCAAGCACGGTTATTTAAACATGCTTTTAATAAACAAAGCAAGAGAAAGCAAAACTGGAGCTGGAATCCTTGATTCTCACACTGGTGGGGCATTGAGTTGCACTGGAAGATAACCTCTCCTTGGGAACTGGGAGCTGTGCCAACATCCACTGCTTTTGGAGAAAATCCCCTCCTCAAAACCAGCCCAAAGTCTGGGCTGTTTGCACTGAGACAAACTAAACTCCTGGTAAGAGGACAGCCCCTTCGTTTGCCATGTGACACTGCAGCTTGGTTCCTCAGACTGAGAATTTGTGCAGAATTTCCCTGCTTGATGGAGCCCCTCCTTGGACACAACACAAACCACTGTGTTCCCAAATCCACAGGGATGCCCTGGAACTGGACTCCTGTTTGCTCCAAGCGAGGTGGCTCATTGTCTCCATCTGGCCAAGTCATTCCCACCATTCCTGCTGTGTGACTCCTGGTTATGGTGCATTTAATGTGTGAGGCATGACCTGCCCAGTAATGAAGAAAGTGGCACAGCAGCAGGATCAGGAGCTCAGTTCCCACTCCCCATCGGGGCAGATGGGCCCAGCTGTCCATCGTGCTGCTCTTTAAAGAAACATTAATCTATTTTAATTCCAGGCTATCACGACAATGTTGATTTTTTAAAGCTGTTATTGCTCAGGATACCATTTAAGGTTGTTTTAATTAATACAGTTGCTCCTGCCTTCACTGAATGCAACCTGCAGCTCGTTCAAGTTGCTGGGGTAAAGGAGGGAAGTGATTCCAAGCTGGAATTGTGAGCACACCTATGTTCACAACTGCACTCTGACACCCTGAGAACTTGTGTTAAACTAAGTTTTTAAGTCTGAATAACAAATATTGGGCAGGGGGAGGGGGAAAGAATGTGACTAGTGAAAACCAAACCTATCCAGGCTGCTTTCAGTCAAGTCACAAACCATCCTGCTGAAGGTGGGCAACTGTCCCTTCCCAGTTTTTTAAGCCAATCACACGCATAAATTTATGCCAGGACAAGTCTTGGTTTCTCAATATAATAAAAATTGTTGCACTTTTAGAATTAAAAAAAATATATCATTGCATTATAGCAACAGTGTGAGCAAACCCCAAATTTTCTTATTTTAAGTACTTGTTTTTGTTTTCACCTTAAGTGTGAGGGATCTGCCTTCCTTTTGAATATACTAACTCCTCAGAAGTTGTTTTGTGCACTACAAAATAGGTATGTTTTAGACTCATTTAGAGGTGCATATTTAGGCTTCTCTACCAAAATACTGCTCAGCTAAAAGAGCTGATTATTGTTTAGAAGACAAAATACTGACTTAGGAACCTTATTCTTTGGATGCTCTTTTGGAAGTTACTCCTTTTACCAAACTCACCCTCCAAGTCACTCAGATTTTAAAGATATTTCAGATTATCCTGTACACGTCCTGGTTTGCAGTTTGCATTTCATTCATCACACCCAGCGTGCTGCACACCAGTGACTCCCGTTTTCCTTTGTTTTAGTTTGTCTTCCAGCTCCTGTGTTTGCTGGGGAAACACTGGCAGTGCCAGCAGGTTAAATGTCACCGCTGCCACATTTATTCAGAGTCAAAGGGCACTGCCCCAGCCCGCGTTTCACAAGATGCTGCAGCTCGAGGAGCACAGGGATCTCCAGCCCTGGCCCTGCCCTGGGCGCAGCTGGAACTTTGCCTGGCTCTGCGTGGACTCGGATGGTGTTGTCACACAGGGAATGCTTCCTGCAATCCAGGCTGTACAGAACTCCAGCGAGCACAAAAACCAGCTGAAATCAACATCCTTTCCAGTCCAAACCGGGAGCTTTTGTGCATTCACAAACTTCACCCACCCCCTTTTTTGCTCTGCCTTGCCTTCCCCTTTTGTTCTCATTATCTATTTATCAGGACAACGCACCGCTCCGAGTCAGCCCCGCCGGGAACCCTATTTTGGGAAGTATCAGTTCTTCCCACCAACCCACTCCCTGCAAGCCCCGGTGCACCAACAGCCCCTCGGGGCTCGGGGACAAGCCCGAGCGAGCTCCGGGCGCGGGGTGAGCACCTCAGCAGGGGCTCATTTCTGACAAAGGGCTTCCTATTAAACAAGTGTTTCCAGGGAGTATCGGCAGCGCCGAGCGCTCCCTCTCCCTTTCACATCCTTTCGCCTCCCGTAAACTTGTCCTTAGCGGACATCTCCGTGGACGTGCGTCTGATCTCTGACCTGTGCTGGCGGCTTGTCCCCAAAGCCCCCGCCCGCGGCTTCCCTCCGACAGACGGACAGACAGACAGACAGACCAACCCCCGAGCAGCCAGCGCTGCCCGAGACCTGCCTCCCCACCCCCGGCAATGGGAGCGGCGGGACCCCCGACCCCTGCCCGGGGCCAGCAGCGGGACCCCTGACCCCTGCCCGGGATCTGCATCCCGATTCACAGCGATGGGAGCAGCAGGACCCCCAATCCCTGCCCGGGACCAGCAGCAGGACCCCCAACCCCATCCCGGACCAGCAGCAAGACCCCCAACCCCNAGGTGCTGCTCCATGGCCCGGCTCGGCGCGGCCCCGCGCGGCACGGCAGGGAGGGGGCTGTGCGGGGGGCGGCTCCGGGGGGCGGCTCCGGGGGGCGGCGGGCACACCCGCACCCCCCGCCCGGCCCCTCCGCAACTAGCCCAGCGCCCCTCCGGGGGCGGGCAGCGCTCGCTTCTCTCCCCACCCCGCCGCAAAGTTTGGGGAGGTTTTAGTTTGCGGTGGTTGCGGGATTTGCGCGCATCGCTGCGCGGAGATGGACCACCCCACCAAAAGCGCGGATTAACCTACATGGCCTTAATCGCGAGAAATTGCAGAGCCACCCTGGTTGTGGTTGTCCCCGTTTTGTCCTCACCGCGGGGCTGGGTCGCTCATCCTGCGCTTGGCCAGCACAGGGGATGTGAGCGGTCCCCTGGGAAGGTGACAGCAGCACCGTCGCTGCCCCTCGCAGATGACCGTGCCCGTTACCCAAACGCCCTTTGTCAGGGATAGCACATGTGCAGATTGCTGCGAGAAACAGGTGTTGAGAATCCTTTAGCGTGGGTTTATTTTTTGGGCAGTTTTCCCCTCCCTGTGTTTTACATGCGGTGTTTTGGGCCGGCTGGAGTCTGAGCACACGGGAGCCGCTGGAAAACTGGATGTGAGGGATGCTGTCGGTGCTACAGAGCAGCTCCTGCAAGACCAGGATTTTTTAACCTCGGAGCAACAACCTCTGGTATTGTTTGTCACCACAGGACATCAAACAGATGGACAGGCGGGCCAGGAGAAAATACAGACACTTTTGGATGGTCAGATTTTATAGCTGCATAGAATTTAAAAGGGTTTGAGTATTTCAGTGTTTCTCAACAAATAGATAAGTATTATTCTCAGCTTATATGACAAATGTGTTGTTTAGATGATAAATGCTGAGTTCCCTGCAATCATTTAACAAGGTTTGTCTGAATCTCTCTGCAATGCTAAAGAACTTGATAGAAGGAGAAATACTATTTTGTGCTTTCAAATTTGGGATTAAAAACATAATTACTTGCTTTCCCCCGTGAATTTGACAAAGACTGGCTAAAGTTTTTTGCCTTTCCAGGTTTTTAATTTTTGAAGGAAAACATATTTTATAAATGTTAATAGGATTTTGTTTGTTTTCTTGTTTGTTTGTAGAAATCAGCCTTGGTGTTTTTGAAAGCTGACCTTTGTGTCAAAATCCAATTAAAATAAAAAATGTGTGATCTGCCCTTTCACGTATGTTTAGGAAACACTCCAGACTTAACATTTATTGATCCTTTCAGCATCTCTTTCATTATGGGCCAAAATTTCTCATCTCTTTACTCATTTCAGGGTTCCCATTTCCCATCTCTTAAGCATAAAAACAGCATATCTTTGAGGCTTTGCAGAACGTGGGGCAGTAAATATATTAATGTATTAAAGAAATGACCTTATTGAAAAGCTAATCACTTCCAACGGGGTATGTCATGATGTGAGCAGGATACTTGCCAGTCTCGAGTCTTTCTTAAAGTCCAAGCCAAGTAGCCCAGCTATGATTTTTCCCTTGAAATCTGGCAGGATTTGTTGGCCAGCTGGTTGTTCCCCACAGGCCAGGGTCGGCTGTGGATGTCCCCACCCTACCCAAGCATATGGCAGGTTGAACAGCCAGGCAGGGGTAAAAAATCAGAGAGGTGGCACCATGTGGAGAACACGAGCTGAAATGCTGCCTCCAGCTCTTACTGGTAGCACAGGGAATGGCCAGACTTCCCTTGCCTCTCTCAGTGTCCCAGACAAGGATCCACGTGCAAGAAGAGCCACAGTCTCACCATCCAGGTTTCTGCATTGGTGGCTCAGGACCTTTTATTTCCTACTGGTTTTATGATTTATTGTATTATCTCTGTTCTATCAAGTAATATTTAGACATGACCCCCTCCCTGTGGCACGGCAGCAAAGCTGAAACACGACAGCATTTTCTTTACATACAGACCTGGGTTCAGCTGATCTGAGCTGAAAACTGACCGTGGACTTCATTTATCCAAGCCAGCTTTGAGCAATGGTATTTTTAGGTATTGGTTTATATTTGGGAATAGACTGAGCAGGCATCAAGAGGGAATGACTTCAATGTCAGTGACAATCACAAGGTTGTGGACTCCCCATCCCTGAAAGTGTTCCAGGCCAGGCTGGACAGGCCTTGGAGCAACATGATCTAGTGGAGGGGGTCCCTGCCCATGGAAGGTCCCTTCCAACCCACAGAATTCTGGGATTCATTGTATGATTCAATGATTCTGATGAGCACCGTGGCTCTGGCATGTTGGAAAACTACATGGAATCAGAGCAGGGATTATCCCAAGCACAGGATACTCCCTGAAACGTTTGTTTTCCAATACCATATGTTTCTTTAAACTGTATCATTCCTAAATATGTTTTAACTGATGCTTTTAGCAGCACTTTGATTATTCCAGCATGGAATAGATACAAATAACACATGTTGTTATTGGATGCATCAAATCTAAGTTAATCAATATTATATTTTCCAGCACATCGAGCATTCAGGAGGCCAACTGCAGGTGTACATGGCAAGTGGCAGATGCTGTATCCCAGAAAGCTCCTGTGCCACTTGCAAGACACCAAACTCTGTGATCTGCTGGCAGATGAACAGGAAGAGTTTTTAGGCTCTTTGGCTTCTGTTAAGGACATCTTTTTGATCCATTTTCCAGCCTCCGGGGCTGCTCCTGTCTCGGGAGACTGATAAAGGAGTTCATGAGCATAGAATAAAGAAAAGACCGGAATATTCATGTGCTCCAAACTCCTGGGAACTTGCAGGAGAAGAGAAAAATCTGAAATATTTTCTCAGTAGGATTTCCTTACTAAGTAACATTTTTCTTGTGCGTGTAGACAACTGGTTCAAAGCGGCACCGACACCTCACGCCAGGCCCTGCACTCCTTCCGCTCTGCCATGGTGTAAACCATGAGCAGATGGTGCAGTGCAGTGGAAAATCAGATCTCCAAGAAAATACAGAGCTGAGAATAAAACACCCTCGAGGAGAAAGCTGCGTGGTTTATTTCAGGATAAAATGAAAAACCAAGATCCTTGGGCAAAAATTAGAATACTCCTTCAGAGTGGAGTATTCCACTTCTGTGAACTGCCTCGTTCCTTCCCAATTGAGGAAACATCCATCCTTTCACAGCTGAAGGCTCATCTCATTTGTTGTCTTTCAGTTCATTGATCTGGTTTCTCCAGGCTCCCACGTGACTGTTCTTTGCTGAACTAACAAGCGTGATTATCCCTGAATTTTCTCTCGTTTCGACTTTCTTGCACGCTGACGACAACCCTTTCAGAATTTCTTCCCACTTCAGCTGCAGCATGACCTGAATTGCATCCATCTTTGTTTAAACCCACTGGGGCATAAACATCCAAGTCAAGATAGGTACGAATATAATGTCAAAACTTCAATTCTGGTTTTATATTTGTGCATAAAGGGATAAAATACCCCTGAAAATATGACCGTTTCTTCCATTAAAGCTAATTTAGTGCAATGTAGTCTGTGCACTTGTGGCCTTTAAAGTTCCTGACATGTCCCTGCCTCACTGTGCCCCATCCCCAAAATGAAAACTTTTCACTCTGCTCCAGCCAGATTCCAGCTCCTGACATTGCTCTGCTTGCACTGGAGTGCCAGAGAGTGAGGATGAGGGAAAATCCTCGTGCAGTCACTGTGCTGGTTTGTGTTAAAGAACTATTGGATTTGATCTCGGCTCGCTGCGTTTTCATGACCTAGATCCTGTTCACATGAGCTGAAAAAAATAATTTAGCAAATCTTGGTATCTAAGATTAAAATGAGATGATACTTATTTATCTGGAGGAAACAACAGCAGAGAAATACTGGCAATTCTCATAGAAATAGCTGCTCTGCCCTGATCCCTGATGTCTGCTTTCTTTTATCTGCAGCTGCATCCCTATGTGTGTCTGTGGTGGCCCCCCTGTGTAACTCAGATTCCACCTGAAATCTGTGGAGTTCTCCTTGATCCTTCTGAAGAACGTGCCTGACAAGGAACCAAATCCATTTGGCAGGAGGGCACTGAAATGAGCCTTAGGTGGATATAAGACCCCCTAATCATCATCGTTATTTGTGACAACTCCATGCACCAGACTTGCTGGGAAAAATCCAAGACTTGGCCAGTTAATAAAGCAACAAAGAGGATGCTGCTGCTCCAAAGACTTGCTACTTGTTGATAACTTGCCATCCAGCTTTTTTTTTCCAAAGGGAAAACGAATGTGCAGGGTGCTTGGAGTCAGTTTTTGGTGGTGAATATGCAGTCACTGTCTCTGCTGGTATCAATGGCCCTTTCACTGTACTGGGCTTTACTGTACAGAGAACAAACACAGTTTCCATGGCAGTGTAAACACAAATACATCCCACACTCCAAAGAATGACTCACACGTGCTGCAGAGCAGAGAGAAACTTCCCTGCCTTAATCCGAACACATCTGGGAGAGGAGGATGAGATTATCTCACTTTAAAAATATTCTATAAATATTATGTAAACCAAGATTTGCTCTGAATAATTCCATGCCTTGGCAGATCTGCAAGGCAAATCCTTTGAAGGTAAAGGAATAAGACAAGTGCCTGTTTGCAGTAGCAGTGTTCAAATCTATAATGATTGTATCCTTAAGTATAGACACAACCTGACAGTTCTGGGAGCTGATACAAATTCTCCATGAGCAGTTTATCTCAGTCTTTCAAGGAGAATTTAAGTATTGTAAATAAACAGTAAGTTCATAACAAAAGGAAGAGATGGATAAATCTGTGGGGACTACTTGGTACTGGTACTAAGTCCTGGTGTTGCATATGTTAGCCTGAAATAGTGTGAAATAGTGAGAAACCGACCTTGAGTATCAGCAGCATCAGCTCACAAGTGTCTTAGAATGTCATTTATCCAAAGCTGATAAATTGATAATCCAGACTTGGAGGAAAATCAAATCTGTCATGTGCGCTTTGTAACTGGGAGAAAAATGGGGTGAGCACTGACTTGGAAGAATAAAACATGCTCTCAGTGTGTATGGGAGGGAGAGTTTTCCCTAGCAAGACTTTTCTAGGTCCCAGAACCTCGACGTTTTTTGTGACCCCAAGCTAGGGAGTTTATATTCCTTCAGAAGAACCTGTTTTTTTATAATACTCCATCTCTGAAGGATGTCTCATATCCTTCTTTTACTAACCTAAATCCTCTTCCAGGATCTATTCTGCCTGCAGAGTATTCAGATTAAATGTCAAGATTTCCAAAGACTGCTCTGAGCAGGAGATCTTCCTGCAGGCGAAAGCAGAGTAATGTCATGGCAAAACTGCAGATTCCTCTTGGCTGGGCTGACATGTGAACGTCGACAACGGGAATTCAGTATTTGAGAGTCACTGAGGTAAAGCAAGGCCTGAAGGGTGTGAGGATTGCTATTTATACAGTGACTCATGGCAGAGCACACAACTCACAGAGAGCTTACAACAAAGTTAGAAGCAGTAGCAGCTAAGATCTACTACAGGAATAAGGGTTAAAGCAAAACCTTCCATGAGATCAACTGATACAGCTGCAGGAGCCTGACCTAAATCTGACACAGCCCCCCCCCAGTCAGGGCCAAAACCAAAGGGAGAGGGACAATAAATCTGTCAGTCGTGGTGGCAAAGGCTGTCTCAGCCTACAGACAGTGAGACGGGTTGGAATCTGTCCGTACTGAACAGCTGAGGGAAAATAAACCACTACAAACAGCAGCATCTTTCTCAATGAAGGTGAAGCGTCTGAATGTGCCATTAATGCACCGCAGAGAGTAAAGTCTGTCTCCAAATCACCCCCGTGTGTGAAACCTCAGGGGAGAAAAGGACTAAGTGAGAAAAACAGAGAGGGAAAGCAGTTCCTGGCAGTGGCTCTTGGGGGCTGTTTTGTCACCTCTTTGCTGCCCTTCCCCCCTGGGAACAGTCACTTGTGAGTGCTCTTCATTGTCTGTTCAAATCACATCAATTTAAAAGGGTTATGAGAGGCTGTGTTTAATCAAATGTTTCTGATGTCCAGGTGCCTTTGTCTGTCTGCTTTCCCAGATTTATCCAGGGATAATTATCTCATGTTGGAGTCTCGGATCCCCTTGAGGACCAATGAGAATATCCACTTAAAAAGTAAAAAACAATTGGAACTAAGAGAATGCCTGTAGATTCCTTCTGTCCTGGTCTGTCCTCACTTGGAGGTGAACTCTCCAAACTGGAACTCTTCTTTGTCCTGCAGGGCCCTGCCCTTGCTCAGCACTCAGGAAAATATCATAATACTAAAAATTAACAACTGAATAGACTGACAGACTTTCCTCCCACATCGGGAACATAAACATGAGGAATTTCAAAGGCGTGACCAAGCCTGTGATACACCAAAAGGCATTAAAATTCATTTAGGCTGCCCGGCACTGTCAGAAGAACCACACAGTGTTCGTGGTGGTGCAGATTTTTCAAACAAACCCTGTTTTTCAAACAAACCCAAATGGAAGCCTCATATCCAGAGCCTCTGAACTGCTACAATGAAAGTTGATATTCATCCTAATGAAAACTGGAAGCTCCCAAAAAGGTATCTATCTATATTTCTCCATGTAGAAAGACAGATCAATACCTTTATTGGCAACTTCCATGGAGATGCACACCTCCTCAAGGCCTACACACACGCTGAAGAATGAACCCCCAGTTTTTATAATCTTGCAGTAATTTACATATAAGATATCTATAACCAATCATGATGGTCTCCCACCCACTAAAGTCCTAAACTTTGCCCCCCTGGAGCAGCCTCAAGGGTTCTGGACTCTTCTTTTGCTTTGTCTTCAAGTTATCTTGCAGGTGTCTTCTGCAAAACACCGTGACCTTCAGAAAGCTTAGGAACATGTGAGAAAATTACTTTAGCAACTCCTAACACCGATATGTGCACAAGAAAGCTTTTACTTCTAAAACTCTGAAGATACACACCAAAGCTTTAGGCCGTGACTGGACACGGCATTGTGTGACCCGAGGGCACTGTGTGTGCCAAGGACATCACTGTGTGCCCCACGGACATCACTGTGTGCCCCACGGACATCACTATCCATCCCGCCGCCCCCTCAGGCGCCGCCGCCATCTTGTCCCGGCCCCTCACGGGGCCCACCTGGCGCCCCCTGGCGGCGCCAAGGGCGCGGGATTACCGCACATCTCGCGAGACTTCGCCCCCTCCCCTCTCACACACACACACACACGCACAAGATGGCGGCGCCCACGGAGCCGCCTCCGGCCCAGGCCCGGTTTCGCACCCGGGACGTGCTGATGCCCGGCGGCCCCTCCGATTTCGGCTCTCTGCTGCTGTCTCCGCCGGTGCTGGAAGGGCTGGAGGCCGCCGGCTTCCTCCGACCGTCGCCGGTGCAGCTGAAGGCCATCCCGCTGGGGCGCTGCGGGCTGGGTGAGCGGGCGGGCCGGGCTGGGGGTACCCCCGGG
>VXBX01005923.1:159064-185817 GCA_013400415.1 Scytalopus superciliaris | reverse complement strand
TACCCCCGGGAACACCGTCAGGACACCCTCGGTAACACCCCCGGGACACCCCTGGGAACATCCCCGGGACCCCTCCCCCCCGGATACCTTCAGTAACACCCCCTGGACACCTCTGGGAGAACCCTGGTAACACCGCCAGTAACACCCGCGGGATACCCCCGGGAACAGCCCCGGGATACCCCCCGGATACACCCTTGGGGACACCCTCAGGACACCCCCGGGACACCCCCCTGACCCGTGCGGCTGCTCTTTGTGCAGATCTCATCGTTCAGGCCAAATCCGGCACGGGCAAAACCTGCGTGTTCGCCACCATCGCCCTGGACGCGGTGCTGCTGGAGAGCCCCGCCACGCAGGTGAGCCCCTGGGGAAGGGGGGGAGGGGGGGACACCTTTGGGACACTAAATCCCTCTCTTTTTTGGGGGAAAAGGGCATTGAAGCCCCCGGGAGGCAGCGGTTTAAGCGGTCGCGGGGCTGGGGCTTTGCTGGGTGGCTCTCAGGGCCGATCCTTGCCCCTCGCAGATCCTGGTCCTGGCCCCCACGAGGGAGATCGCGGTGCAGATCCACGCCGTGATCACGACTATCGGGATAAAAATGGAAGGCTTGGAATGCCACGTGTTCATCGGGGGGACTCCTCTGAGCCAGGACAAGAGCAGGCTGAAGAAGTGCCACATAGCTGTTGGCTCCCCAGGTGGGGATGAGTTTCATTGTGATTCACGGTTTTTTGTGAGCCTTCACAGGACAGTAAGTGGGGCTTGTGAAATCTGGGTTGGGTTCTTTTGTTGCTGTTTTTAATAGTGCACAGGCTCAAAGGCCAGAGGCATTTAGAGCAGCTGTCTTTAGTGAGAGATTATTTTTAATGAGAGATTTGACAGGGCTCAGAGAGTTGGGGCTTTTCAGCCTGGAGAAGGGAAGGTTGTGTGGAGACGGCAGAGCAACATTCCAGGATCTGAAGGAGCTACAGGGAAACTGAAGAGGGGACTCTGCACCAGGAACTGGAGTGACAGGACAGGGAGTAGTGGGTTCAAACTGAAAAAGGAGAAATTTAGGTTGGATGTTAGGGAGAAATTGTTCCCTGGGAGGGTGGTGAGGCCCTGGCACAGGTTACCCAGACAAGCTGTGGCTGCCCCATCCCTGAAAGTGTCCAATGCCAGGCTGGACAGGGCTTGGAGCAATCTGGGCTGGTGGAAGGTGTCCCTGCCCATGGCAGGGGGTGGCACTGGGTGAGCTTTGAAGTCCCTTCCAACCCAAACCATTTTATTCTGTGTCTCAGTGCTTATCGTACTTTTTAAAGGCTTACTAAAATTACTAAAAAGAAAACTTTAGAAGTTCCTCACTAGACCTTTTCATATTTTTGAGGTTCTTTTTACCCTTTTCCTCATGTGTAGGTCGAATCAAGCAGCTCATAGAGTTGGACTACCTGAAGACAACCAGTATCCGGCTCTTCATCCTCGACGAAGCAGACAAGCTCCTGGAGGAAGGCAGCTTTCAGGAGCAAATCAAGTAAGAAGAACCACTTCTCTCATGCATTTCTCAGTAGATTACATAAATGTTTGTTAATTATTCCCATGGTTTTGTCTTGCAGTTGGATTTACTCCTCACTCCCAACCAATAAGCAGATGTTGGCTGTGTCAGCTACTTACCCCGAGTCCTTGGCTCATGCCCTGACCAGGTACATGAGGGAGCCAACCTTTGTGAGGCTGAACCCCACTGATCCAAGCCTCATTGGTGAGTGAACATCAGCTGTAGGGATACTGTAATCAGTAAATTAAGAGGAGAATACTAAAAGCAAAATATGTGCCTTTAAAACTCATGATTTTGCACAATTTCACTCCATTGCTGACTTGTTCAGTTTATGAAATATTGATTCCCAGTGTTTCAGTGAACCTTCTAGTGGAAGGTGCCTCTGCCCATGGCAGGGGGTGGAATGAGATTGTCTTTAAGGTCCTTTCCCACCCAAACCATCCTGTGATTCTGGGTATTTGAAACATCAGTGACAAATGTAACTCTCTGGTTTTTCTACCCATTCAAAAAATATTTCAGCTTTTTAAGAAAAACCTCTCCTGGATTTTTTCCTTCAGCTGCAGTGACACATGTTTATAACACTGGACATATTTTTATGGCAGGTCTTATTCTGGTTTTTTGTTTGCTTTCTCAGGGCTGAAGCAGTACTACAAAATTGTGAATTCCCATCCACTTCCACATAAAACATTTGAGGAAAAAACCCAGCACCTACAGGAGCTGTTCAGCAAGATTCCATTCAATCAAGCCTTAGTCTTCTCAAATTTGCACAGCAGGTAGCCAATCTGAAATAAAACCTGTAAAAAGCATGTTTGAAAGCAGTGGGTGTAATGTCCAGTCAGGGATAAATAAATTAATATGGATATGAATAAATTTCTGGGACCTGTAAGGTCTCAGAGCAGTCTGCAAATTTCAGATCTGAAATACAGCCTGAGGAATGAAGTGTGAAGTAGTGAAAATAAAGGAATGCAGTTTTGGAATGCAGAGTAACCTGTTGTTAAAGAATGCACAGAGGCTGTCAGGCCTGTGGTTTTATTTCCAATTTTTCCTTGTGTATATTCCATCAGGGCTCAACATCTGGCTGAAATCCTGACATCCAGAGGCTTTCCTGCTGAGTGCATTTCAGGTGAGCCCATTCAGAACTTCTACTGAGTGTTCTAGTCTATTGAAGTTGTGCATAAATGTGACCTAAAATAGGAAAATTAATCTTAAGTCTTGGTTTGCATGCACTCTGGTTAAATAGCTAAGAACAGCATTTGAATCTTCATGGGTCTCTTGAGACTTAAACAATGTAAAAAGTAATTAATATTTAACTCTCCTGTTTTGACATTTGAGAGTTATTATTATGACTGTATTAGCTTGTTTGCAAAGAGAAAGTTGACTCACGTTTGCAGGCTGAAGTTGTGTTTCTTTGGATGCAGGTGTTAAAATCCCGATTTCTGGGTTCTCTAGAAAAGCTGAAAGCTGGCATGTGCTGTTTATTAGAAACCTTGAATTTTTACTTCAGCTTCCATGGCTTATGTGCTTAAAATACATCTCAAGTCAGTGTTGTTCAAGTGGGCTAAGTATCTGCATAATTGGTTTCTGTTTAAAAACAATAGAATTATTATTGTAGTGAATTACCTTGTTTTTCAAATTTTGTTTGTTCCTTGTTTACTCATTTAGAACTAATGTTTGAAGAAGTTTGTCTCAACGTTATTTTTGATCTTGCCCACAGTTTACAAACCAGTGCTTTGCAGATTTTGAGGGGCATAAAGCTGAAGGATATAATCTGTTTCTAATTATTATCTTTGCAGGCAACATGAATCAAAACCAACGACTTGATGCAATGGCCAAATTAAAGCAGTTCCACTGTCGAGTCCTGATTTCCACAGACTTGGTGAGTTTTTACTGTTCTCAAACAAGCTTCTGACAGATTTTATTTCAAATGTATTACCCGCTATGCAAATTTTACAGCATAGAGGAGTATTGCACATAAAGTTACTTCAGAGAACTAGATGTGGCTTGGAATTGAACATAAATGTGCTGATAAAGCACCCTGAGACTGTGTGACTTATTTTCACTGTGTAGCTTAGAAATTGTCTCCTATTCCTCCTCTGGCTGCTTATAGAAGGGGCTGGAATGAGATGATCTTTAAGGCCCCATTCTGTGATCTGGTTTAGAAATAGGTTTTACTTTATCTGTTGCTTTGTTGATGCTTAAAAGTTCAAGGGACTTGAGAATTGTTTGCTTTGTGTAGGAGTTGTGGGGAGCAATAGTTTGTTTCTCTAGTAAATGCTCACATTAGTGACATTGCAAACAGCTAAACAGAGCAGTGGTTCTGTTTGAGACACTCTCAGCTTTTTCCTTGTGGATGGATTATTTGGTTGCTGGTGGGAGCAACTCCAGGGAGCTTGGAGCAGATGACCCCACTGTGATCCCATTATTTTATATATATATATTATTTAGAACTCTGTTCAGCACATTCAGTTGTCAGTCCTCTTGTTTCTCTCTTTCACTTTCTCAAGACATCTCGTGGAATTGATGCTGAGAAAGTGAACCTGGTTGTCAACCTGGACGTTCCTGTGGACTGGGAGACCTACATGCATCGTATTGGCAGAGCTGGGCGCTTTGGTGAGACCCAAATCCATGGATTTTTGGAGCTTTGCCTTGCTCTGCTGGCTCTGCTGGGGGATTGATTAATTCTGTTGTGTGTCACAGGCACTCTGGGTTTGGCTGTGACTTTCTGCTGCCGTGGGGAGGAGGAGAACATGATGATGAAGATTGCTCACAAGTGTAATCTGCAGCTTCTTCCTCTGCCAGGTGAGCTCTCTGCTTGGAATACAGCTGGGGTTTGGTTGTTTTCTGGTATTCACAGCTCCAGACAAGTCCACAGGGAGCTGATATGTGGCTTCTCTGCTGAACCTGCATTACTTTTAGTCCAGGTCCTTCATACTCTCTGCTAATGACTCCTTGTGAAGCTGCTGCAGTTTTGTGGAGCAGTAAAAAAAGAACTGAATGCATATGTTGCTTAAGCAGCTACATAACTGCTTGGACTTCCAGAAATCTAGTATGAAACCTTTCTCAGGCTGTAAGATACAGCAGGGGGAGGAAGGAATAATTGAAACAGCAGATCTCCTTCCCTTGCTCTGCCAGAAGCTGTTCTTGCCTTCTTGTCTAACTTGATCTAGTCAAGTAGGATATGAAAAATAGATGACAGGTAATGCAGTACTCTTTGTTCTCATCAGCTGCCTGATGTCTTCCATGAAGGAAATGCCCTGGCTCTTTGAGCTCTTCCAAGAATTGAAGGGGTTGGTTTGTAGCTCTAATTCAGTGTCTTACCATGCAATTTTGTGCAGCTTTGCTTGGTTACTCATTTGATTTCTAGGGAGAAGGATGCACTTAATCGAGTCCCTGCTTGTTTCCCTTGTGTGCAGAGCCAATACCTCCTGGAATGATGGATCAGTTTGAAGATGGGGAGGTAGAAGTTAAACCTGCTGTACTTCCAGGGGCTTTGGTAAATTGTGACATTGTGTGTCCTAAACCAGAGGAACCAGCACTGCAGCCTGTCCAGAATGGCTTTCCAGAGACACCTCAGCCTCCCTCTAATCTTCCAAGGGATAATTCTTCTGCAGAAAGGCCAAAGAAGTCTATGAAGCAAAAGCAGGTAAAAAGGTGCACAAAGTCTGCAAATAAAGAGAAAAATAGTGGAACCCCCCAGACTTCCAGCTGTCACACAGAACAAAGGAATCAAGTCAAAACTGTCTCCAGAACAGATGGACATTGCAACACTCAGGCTCCAGATGAGGAGGCCTTAAAAAAAAATCTTCCCAAAATTCCATGTTTGTCTTCCTTCAAAAACCAACTCAACAATCCCTGGAGCTTCTCAGATTTTGTTGAAGACTATGAGTACTTTATTAAGGAAGGGTCAGAGCGAGAAGTGGAAATTTTAAGGAGCTATTCAGGCCCAGGAGAGCCACGTGAGCTCCCCAGAAATGGTGATGTGGAGTGGGAAGAGATGGAACATCACACAGAGACAGTAGCAAATGGTGACATGTCTGGGGACAGTGATGGTGCAGACAGTTCCAGGGATTCCTTTAGTAGCAGGGAGAATAACTCACACTTTGAGGCATTTTCCAGGGCTTCTTCTAATAGTAAGGACAACAACTCATGCTTTGAAGGATTTTCAGACACACAGGAGAAAAATGCTGTCCCCACACGGCGTCAGGGTCCTTCAGGCTTCTGTCTACCTGACAGGCCTCAAGAGCCATCACATGTCCCAAAGCAAAAGGAAGTGAAAAAGAAAGTTGTGAAGCAAAATGCTAAACAAAAGAAAAGCCACAACCACCAATTCTCTAGTCCTTCCACAAGGAAAACTGAAGAGGATTGGACCTGCAGCTCCTGGGATGATGCTCCATATGAGGACTGGAGTTATGAAGACTATTGGAAATGTTATTACGATGCCTGGCAAAGCTACTATGCAGCAGTGTCTCACTACAGGGAGAGTTACAGGCAGTTCAGCTGGATGAAGGCCTACCATGTCAACTCAGTCTATCTCCAGGAGCTGCTGAAAAGTGGGGATTGATGCCCTGGTGCTGCTGTTGGGGACAGGCTGGTTGGTACCAGCAATGGACATGATCTGTGGAAACAGTGCTGGTCCAAAGGACACTGATAACCAGACAGACATTGTTGGGGATTGAAGAAAAATGTTGTCTTTTTGTAAGCAGCTGTGTCTTGGTAAATGTTTTACACAAGTTCAGTGATGCTGTTACACATTGTTAATAAAAGGAAAAGAAAGACAGCTGGATGCTCGGTTGGAAATCTTTACAATCCAAAGCAAACAAAGGATGATAAAAGGCAGCCAGGTACATTTAGAAATGCCACTAAGGAGAAAATATAAACCAATCCCAGTTATATTTCATAGAATCCCAGACTGGTTTGGATTGGAAGGGACCTTAAAGCCCATCTCATCCCACCCCCTGCCATGGGCAGGGACACCTTCCATGTTGCTCCAAGCCCCGTCCAGCCTGGCCTTGGGCAGTTCCAGGGCTGGGGCAGCCACAGCTTGTCTGGGCAACCTGTGCCAGGGTCTGCCCACCCTCTTGCTTGATTTGCTTTCCCTGGGACTTTGGGTGAAGATGAATTCCCTGTCAGACTCCATGGTCTGTATAGTTGGTGATCATTCCATGTTCCATAATTCTCTTAGTAAACACCAAGCACTGATTATGTCCTGGTTAAGTGGCAGAGTGAAACATGCATCTCAATGCCTGTATTGTTAATTTAAATCCAGTTAATTAACACTATATAAATAACATTCTATAGCAAGGTGTACAGCAGGCTGTGTGGGAGAGGATGGTGTAATTATGGAGAAAATGTGCAGCAATCATAATTGGTCTGTCCCTCTGGGTGCAACAATATCAGACTTGCCACACTTACAGGAAAGCTGTAATTAGCAATGAAATTACCTGTTAGTGCTAAAACTAATTGATGCTTCTTGTTTGGCTTGCAGTGCTTTGTGTGGAGCTGTCCTGAAGCAGGAAAAGATGGGAGTGCTGGCTGGCTTAGGGTGCTGACCCTGGGCTAACTTTGCACTGGTATTGAAACTTCATCCTCTAGCTTTTAGTATGTTTGGGATCATAGAGACAGATTTCTTCAGTGACTTTCCATGATTTCTCAATGTTCCCCAGGACCAGTATAATCTGGTTTTGGCTGGTTTGTTTTCCTTGTGCAGAGTTAGGCTGGAATTCTCTTAGCAAGAGCAGGGCATCCCACCTGCTATGAACTGCCCTTCCAAGGACCCTTGCTGCTTTCATTTGGTGCACTGGGTGTCTTCAGGGGTGTTTGACTGCTCACCCTCAGCCTCTTTAATGCTGAGAAACACACAGAGTTTTCCCTCAGCTTGCACAAATCACTCGCCTGAGTGTTCCAACATTCTTACAAAACTCCCTGTGCAAATCCTGTGGTGTCCCTGCTCTTTTTGTGGAGTGGTGGATCTAAACTTTATATTCTCAGTGTGCAGAAGGATTCTAAGACCCATGTAGCTCAGGAGTGGTGTGGGAATGCAGCCCAGGATGGGCTCTGCCTGCTCTGTGCTGGGTGAGGATCACCTGCAGCTGGGGCTGTGGGGGCTCCTAGTGGGACTCAGCCCTTACTGCAAGAGAGGAAAGTGTGTGTAAGCTCTTAGGAGTCACTTTTTCTGCCTAAGTAATTTTGTAAATTTTAAATGATGCCTCCAAGTGATTCTTTCTGACACAATTAAGATGAGAGCAGCTCTCCTTGTCTTAGGAGCAGCTTGTTTTGCCCACATCTGCAACACAGAATGCAAGAGTGGCCTAAACAACTGAGATTGCCTTTTGAAAGAAAGGCAGAAGTGCTCTTTAAATGTTATTATATCCTGTTAGAAGTATTTTTCTTTCTTTGATTTTTTTCCTGCCCTTGTGTCACAAACTACTCCAGGGAGGGAGTTCACCTCAACTTTGTCTGCAGAGTTTGATGATTTTGTCTCCGAGATGAGTTTTGTTGCAACTCTAAACGTTCAAAAAGGGGATACTGCAGGAAATGCACTTCAGTACCTGCATTATTGCTCTCCTGTGACAGCTCACTCTTTTAATTAATGATTCTTGAAAATTATTAGTGTTTAAATGCAGTTTGAATGGCTTAGTCCAACACCCAAAGCTCTCCAAAAGAACCTCCCATAATTTTTTAAAGAAGAAATCTCCAGCATCATCTTGGTATTTGTGGCACATACTCTGTTTAATCCGGATTGGATACATCAGGTACAGCAGTGGCACAAGACTCAATACTGTAAATGATATACAAGTTTCAACATATGCACTACAATTCCAAAAGAAGACAACAGGAAACTTGGTTCTTCTAGAAAGTTGTTCTCAAATGAAGCTACCTGCAGTTGTGTACAGTCCAGTTCGTATCTGTCCTCTGTCTGTAAGCAAAGCCCATTTAGAGTACGAAAATAGAAAATAATAAGGTTGAGAGCTTCTTATAACATAAAACTCCTAAAGAAAACACCTTTGCATTGGAATGCCATACTGGTTTATCAAAAATAGACCATCACACCAGTGTGGAAGATACTCCATTGGCCCAAGGAGCCTGTGGGAGCTCCCAGTTGCTGCCACAGAACAGAGAGGAGCCCTCGGTGTGGTTGGTACCTTCCCCCCAGACAGCTGAGACTCCTGGACTAGCACTAGTTTAACCCAAAATGGAAAGAAACACGTGCACACGGATACACACAAAGGAACAGACTTGACTGAGAACAGAAGAAGGGGTTTTCACAAGCTCTTTGTCACCTGGTCTTTTGCCTGTTCCACCCGAAGCGTTTCTGGCACAGGTTTTGCTTTCGGACACAAGTGGCAGTTCTGGTGCACTGGCTCCAGAATTCCCTGGGGGATTTTTGGGGGTGTCATGAATTGAGCTCCACTCTTCACATGAGGAGATGTCAGTGTCCCTACAGGTTCTGTAATTGGCAGAGAGGTGAAATGACTTCTTCGAGGTCACTTAGAGGTTCCCCAGGACAATGCCAGGGCCCTGATGCTCAGTCTCCTGGCTCTGATCCACGTGCCCACTGCCTTCCCTTTGCTCTTACAGGTTCTGAAGGATAAAATCATTCTAGGGAGGGTTTATGGCAAATGGGAAGGCTAAAAATGTGGCCTTTAAAGCCATATATCTACTGCAGTTAGCTTGGAGTGTTGGAGAGAAATAAGTGATTGAAAAGAAAATCAATTAAGATACAGTAGATGGGTAAATTATGTGGAAAAGGTGTATTATTCATCTGACTTCAAAAGCAGAATTAAGCTTTCAGTTCAAAGCTGCTGATACTCCCAGCCATCCATGAGTGCTGACTATAACTCTGCATTAGTTCAACGTAGAAGAATATTACAGGATCCAAGGGATGTTGCAACACATAAATGTGGTTTTAAATTTACTGAATTTTCTTTATAATACAGGTAAGATAAAATACATTTGCAACCTCTTTACTTAAAAAAGCAAAATACTTAAAGAAACTTTGCTTTGTTTAGCTGGTATTAAACTGATTTTCGTGTGCACACCTTAAGCTGTCTAAAACTAGAATGATAAATGCTGAGTTGCAGTACAGGTGTATCATCAATAGTTTTGGGTTAAACAAGTGGCATTGATTAAATTTAGTCTTTCTGGCCAATTAAAGAAGGATGTATTTTGAATTATCCATTAACTTTATCCCACACTGAAGCCATGTGTGTTCTTTAGGTTATCCTTTCCCTGCTCACTTCTAACAATGATAATTCTTTAACAGATAAAAGTAATCTCTAGGATAAGAATTCGTTGTATAAAGTTTTATATTCCTCTTGTGGAAAGGAGGTACAGGGGAGCATAAATGGCAGCAAGGGAGGAAAAAATAAGGAGAGAATTATGGCTGAACACCTGGAGAAAAATCCTTGACACTGAGGTCTGTCACTCTGGAATAAGCTCTCCAGGGAGTGGAGGAAGTCCTTGGAGAATTTTAAATCTAATCTAAATCTAAAAAAGCAGTGCCATGTATCACAGTGAAGGATCCTGTGCTAGCAGAGGATAGATTAAATTGTACAGTTCTTTAACTTCTGTGTACCCGGATGTGTTTTCTGTGGCCTCTTCTTTATGAGTGTCCTTAGGATTTTTAAGGAAACTAAAAGTAAAAGGTGGATTTTGGAAAGAGTAGATGGAAGTCAGAGCCTACAGTGAAAGGTATTTGTCATCACTCTCTGCCAGTTGGGTGTGACTCCTATTTGCAGCCCAATGCCAGGTGAGAAGAGAGGAAATCTATGAATGGGATATGCTGAAACTCCATGAAAATAGTTTTTCCCTCAGTAAAAAACTTCGGAAAGGAAACAAAATGCTCAGAAAAAGGCATTGCTCCTTTGATGCTTTTTATATTGCTTTAAGAAAGTCTGAAAAGATAACTCCCTTCCCATTGCTTTCTGTACAAAGAATCCATTTGTGTCTTTTTTTAAAGGACCTTTTCTAAAAACTACAAAAAGTAAGGAATGAGGGGAGGGGGAAGGCTTTGAGATGCTCTGCCAACACACTCCTGATGTTCTGTTGGGCACTCTGGTTGAGGGGGCTGTTTTCTAGAACCTGCCTGTTTTTCTGGATGCTTCTCCTCCCAGAGGGAGCCCACCCTTGGAGAAGCCTCAGGAATGACCCGGATTCCAGGGGCAGGTGCTGGTTTTTGTTGGGGGATCGATGGATGTGTCTGGCCCTGGGAAAGGGAAAGCCATGCTGGTGGGACTGGGCAGTACTGGGACCACTGGAGAGATCAGCCCACACGCCCCAGTTAAAGTTGTGGCTGAGGAATTTGCAGGATTGGCTTGGCCTTATCTCAGCAATGGTTTATAAATTGCAATTTAAAGACTGTGAAGGTTCTTGTGGTTTAGGGGAGCAGATTGCCTCCCTCTGCTGTGGGAATAAGTGGCTGTAGTGCCGTTCCCAGGCTCTGTTCTGCCAATGCTTTCCTGTTTTCCCTGTTTTCCTGCCAGGGATGATCTGTTATGCCCTTCCAGCCACTGATGGCTATGGATTCTCTGCTGTTTCAGTGCTCTCCTCATGAGGATGTGGCTGTGCTGGGCAGCCCAGGGAGGTTTTCTGTAGCACATTACTGGGGCAGCTTCAGTGTGGTGGATAGAGGCAGCTAATGCCTCCATTAAAGGTATTTTTAGCCCTGTTCCTCTAGGCTCAGGCTCCCTTAATTTTGTCTGCTTTTATCCTCTGAGAGGCTGTGCTGAGGAACTCACTGAATGGGGCAGCACCCCCTCAGTTAACGGCAGAAGAGGAAAACCATGTAATTCTGAGCAAAGATAACAATTCCTCTTCCATGGAAGAGAGCAGAGGCCGTGGCTTCCTTGGCAAACTGAATCCAGGCAGCCACCCAGAACCCCTAGGGCTGGCTTTCCTCCTTATTTTTGTTCCTCTTAAAAAGGTTGAATTTTATATTTTTTTTTCCCCCAAAAGCCTTTTGATTGATAGCAGTTAAAAGCACCAACAGTGCTTTGGACAAGGGCTGCTACAATTGCTGCTTACAGGTAAAGAGATGGGTGCAGAGTGATGAAGTGGCTTGTTACCACTCCATGGTAAGTCAGGAATAAGAAAGGCAGCACCAAGAATCCATGTTGAATCCCTGATTCTTTGTGATTTTCCATCCCTGTCCCCTGCCAGCACAGTGGCACTTCACCCTCACTCTGTGCCAGTGTCAAGGAGGCTGCAAGGTGGGAGGTGGTGGAGAGCAAGGCCTCTGATCTACAAGGGTGAGGGTGTTCAGATGGGGAGCAGATGCTGACAGTCAATGAAATGAAAAGCAAAGATTAAATTAAAACATCAAGAAAAAAACCTCAATAATGGTAAGATTAACTGCAGTATAACCTCCTACAGGAAGCAGCAAAAGGCAGAGCGTTTTAATCATTTAAAACAGGGCTAAACATAGTTTTGGGTAACATATTGCAGCACTGGGATAAATGAGTAGAAGCTGGTGCAGCTACTGGAGGCTTAGCCATAGTTCTAATATTCCTAGGATGTTGTAGGATTCTAAGGAGGGTATTGGGTTAATGCATCAGCCATCAAGTCCACTCTACAGACAAGCAGCAGTGCTACCAAAGCAGGTTGTCAGCATGTAGGTCTATTAATTATCTATACATGTATGTGTCTGTAGTTATTTATATGTATATGTGGATATAAATATTACATCAGGATAGGTTATGACAGATGTTAAAAAGAAAAGTCTTCCCTTTGCTGGATCAGCCTCAAACGTGCTTTGAGTCGTTCTTTTAACTCTGATGTGGGTAAAATCACTGATCAGAACAGGACACTTGATGTCTTTCCTTGTTATCTACAAGCTGCTGGGGGGTGGTGCATCACCCTCCATGGGGTCATGGAGGAGGTTTGTGCATGACCACAGAAATCAAACACTGTGTGACGGGGGGAAGGTGGGTGATGATGTTCCTCACTCTGCCCTTCATGGATCACACCCGTAAAAGGGGATGCCCCTGGAAATGGGAGAAAAAAGTTACTCATACTGGGGAGGAAATCAATTATGTTTCCTTACAATAAATCATTCCTAGAAGGATCTCAGAAAGAGGTGCTAGGACTGGCCCCAGCTTGGTTAGAAATATGAGCTACTTGGCAGTACCACGCGGTGTCCTGCAGTTTTTGGTTGATTTAGAAGTACATGATCAGGCTTTTCCCAAACTAAGGGTAGAACTGTGAAAAGGAAATGCTGTCTGTACCACACGTTAGCCAATGTTTCCCACACTCCAGTCCTGCTCCCCCTGCTCAAGCAGATCCTGTGCTGGGCCTGGAGAACTAAAATTGCTCATCTAGTCTATCCCCAAATCAATGCAACCCAGAAGCCATTGATGAGACAACTGGAGCCCTAAGACTGTGAAAAAGCCAAATACCTCTCTGTCCATGCAAGATATTTGGCTCTGGGGTTAATTATTATCAAGTATAAATCCAGACATTATTTGGCTACTATTTACAATGGGTTGTACGTCCAGTGCTAGCAAAGAAATTTATATATAGAAACCAAAACTCAAAAAGCATGGGCATACATTACAAGAAACCTCTGTTAGATTTATGAATGCTTGATGCAGTTGAGTTCAGTGCTTTCATTCTTTGCCATTTGTGTGTACAGTATTAAAAAAGAATCCTACCTTTATTTTTTTTTTTTCCTTTTTAAAAATACAGAACTGGTAGTCTAGTCACACTCTTACAAGTAAGTGATAACAAAAATAGAAAGCAGATACCCATGTGGGACTAAAACTCTACTAAAGCCTGTCTTTTTTTTTTTCTTTGTTTTGTTGTTGTTTTGTTTTTCTCCACAAATATGTTTTCACAGACAATAATTAGCAGACAAACACACTGTTTGCAATTGCACTGTATTGACTTAAAAGGCGGGTACAAAAATTGTCTAAATAAAGAAATGCCATCCAGGGTGAGGTGTGTGTGTGTGTGTGTGTGTGTGTGTGTGTGTGTGTGTGTGTGTGCACATGTGTGTGCTGCCACATGCCTGTGTTTTCCTGCTGTGCACCCAATCGTGGGAACATGTTCTGCCCTTTGGATTTCAGTGTTTTCCTGCTGCACACTCACACACACACACACACACAGAGGAATGGAGAGAGATTTCTATGACAGGTGGCTTCTTTTGTCTAAATTTTTCCTATAAAAGAAAAAAAAAATGTGAAATTTTGGTTGGTTTAAAGGTTCTGCTCCATGAAGAGGAAAAAAAAAAAAAAGAAAAATTCACAAAATCCATTGTTTTTCACCTTTTCAGTCATTTCCTCATGAATAAATATTATCCATTAAAAACCTTTAAAAAGGTGCTGCGATACACAGTGTTATATTTCCATTTGCTTTATCGACTCTCCTGTTGCCACGATGGTTCTTCCCCTCCAGCCTCCACGGGTGGTTTTCGCCCCGTTCCCACGGCACAACACGCTCCCCACGCAGCTTTTTCCATCGTCCACCCTCTTCCTTTCCTACTCCTCCCTCAGTCCCTGGCCGAAGGAAGATGCTCCGTTGGGTCTGCGCCGCGAATCCCACGGCAAGAGCGTCGGGTCGGTCCATCCAGGCACAAGTTGCAGCAAGAAAGGAACGTGGAGGTGTGGAGGGAGAGGGGCCACTGGTCTTCCAGCCTCCTTCTGTGCACTGACACGTCTTACAAGGCGGAGACCTTGACGATGTTGGCCGTGGTGGTGGTGGGAATGTTCGTGGAGTGGCCGGGGCTGCCGGGCGTGGGTCTGCTCTCGCCCTCGGGCGTGAGCGCGGGCGGGGTGGGGATGCTGATGATGGCTGTGGTGATCTGGGCAGCTTTGCAGTTCGGTCTCAGCCCATCATCTGATTTCATGTTGAGGCTGGAACGACTAGAAAACAAATTTAGTGCTTGGCTTGTTTTCTCGAAGCGGGACTGTGCAAGGGATGGGGATGGTTGTGGTTCTTAATCAGTGGATTTCTCTGTATTAAGGGCGCTGAAACATTCAGAAGACTCTGCTTAAATGGTCCCCCCCTCCCCATTCCTGCAAGGCATCATTTATGTCTGCCCAGATTACACTAAGCTTTGGTAATATTCCCCCTGGTTAGGATACAGCTTTTCACGGGGCAAATTGTGCTGTTTCCATTCCATTCTTGCATAATTGTAGTTTATTTCAAAGGACATCTGAATACACTGTCCTGTGTACTGCATCTTTTCAGAGCACAGGTAGTTCTTTCTGAGGAAGATGTTGTCTTCCTTGCATTTCAAATACCTCCTTCAAATTCACCGTCCCTTGATCTTTTCTATTTTTTTTTCTCTCTCTCTGCAGTTAGTTTCAAGGATCTGGCAGCTGGGAGCATTCTTATTAGATCTGCATCAATTGCATCCTATAATTAATTACAGAGGGAAAATGATAGGTTGATTTCTGTGCATCTGCACAGCTACAGGAGTCTGCTATTACCAGCCCAACATGTTCATTTTAAACACAAGGTCTGTCCTTCCACAATGTAGAGCTCCCAGTTGGAAAGCTATTGCTGTTGTTATCTCAGAGTGACTCACCAAGAGGATGGTTTTTGATCTCTCAAGCATCCCAAGAAGAGCAGAACCCCTTCTGCTCCCTGGATGCCTCGGGCACAACCTGAGAGTGGGGCAGTCTTAGGGCCTGGGTGGTTCTGCCAGTGGTAACCAGTAACACCCAGTTAGCTGCATTCCACATGAAAAACAACTTAAAAGCTTTTTTTTTCTCTCTCCATTCTTCCACAGCTTGGTAAGCAGGTGAAATAAGTGTTGGCATCTGATTTAGCACCCACTGAAACAGGCAAAATGGTTGACATTCCACTAAATTACTGCTTCAGGTGCTGGTTTAAAATATTGTCATATTGAAAGTGAAATAGCTGGAGACTTGTTTTGTGCTTATTCATTCATAATTCATGCTCTGAAATGCCCTTCTGGCACAAAGTAATCGCTTGCTGCCCTAAAGGCAGCTTTGTTTCACTTTCTACATCCCTTTGATAGGAGTGGGGAGAAGAAGAATGGGAAGTTCAAAACCAGCCCTGGTGCATGAGAAACTTAATGGGCTGAGGGGGATTTACAAAGTCATTTAATATTTGCAAGAATGGTATGGTGAATAAATGATTTTTTCTCAGCAAGTTACGCACAAAATTAAATGTTCAAAGTTTTCTATTCAGGGACAATTCACCTGTGTCACCTATGGCTTTTTAGGTGGGGGCTACTAAGACAGCACTGTGAAATTCTTCCTTATTTGTTTTCCAGTGATGCTTGGAGTTGCAATTTAGATGTTTGGACAATGAAAATCAGTGGAGTGAGTGTCCCTGGGGGGCCATATCAGTGTGTGCAGCTCTCTAACAGCATTTGCTGACAGGCAAATTGCCTGCTCTCAGGAAAGGTTTGGAAGGGAGGTGGGCTGTGAAGTGGTCCTGTGCCAGCTTTGGGGAGTCTGAGCACTTCCTAGGCAGGTGTCACTTGGAATTCATCCTTCTATACCCAGTCTGGCCAGAGAAGAATCACAGAATGTGCTGAGCTGGAAGGGACCCACAAGGGTCGTTCAGTCCAACTCCTGGCCCTGCACAGACACCCCAACAATCCCACCCTGTCCTGTTGTCCAAACACTCCTGGAGCTCTGGCAGCCTTGGGGCCGTGCCTGCTGCCCAGGGGAGTGTGTTCAGTGCCCACCACCCTCTGGGGGAAGAACCTTTTCCTGATACCCAACCTAAGAGCTGCACTAGAGTCTGGCTTTGCCCTGGTTCTCCCAGGAACAGCTCGAAGCCACTTTCCTCAGGCCATCACTAGAAGGAGGGAAACAAAGATGCTCCCAGTACCAGCCCCCTCTCCCTGGCTGGAGAAGAGTCCTGCAGGACCACCCCCCCAGCTGCCCCGTGCACCTCAGAGGCTGGCACTGTACCTTGTTGTGAGGGAGGGCTGCTCACTGCACTGGATGTGGATGGTGCTGAGCTCCTGCATGCTGCGGAGGCGCGTGGCTGGGACGCTGGAGTTGGGAAGGTGCGTGGTCTTCTTGTTGCGGCGGGAGCAGCACGAGGTGGTCAGGCCGTGGTGGCTGGACAGGGAGGGGCTCCGAGAAGAAGGGTAGTTCTGCATCGAGCTCTCCATGCAGTTCTGCTCGAACAGCTGCTCGTCTATGAACTCGTGGTTCTGGCAGGGGACAAAACAGGGGTGTCAGTCTCCGCTGGCACCCACAGCTTTGGCCCAACAGCACTTTGGCACCTTTGCTGCGCTGGTGGGGTGGGTCAGCCCCTGGTCTGTGTGAGATGCTCTCTGCCCCTGTGCCTGAAAATATCTGCACTTGTCATAATCTTAAATAGCTTAAAAAGAAACGGCTCTGTCCTCACCACAACTATGAGATTTTGCTCCCCTGTGTCAGTGGGCAAGTAAGAGGAGCTGTTGCAGTGAGAAAGGCATGAGAGCCTGTTAATGCTGCCTTGCTGTGTAGGCTGAGATGTTTAATCTCTTGTGGTCAAATTTCCTTTCATTTTTGTGTCTGGATTCCAGAAGTGGCTTCAAAAAGACTGGAATGCCACATGGTTATGAATCCCAAGAGAAGCTTATGCTCCTTTCCCTCTATGCCTCGGGACAGGACTGTATTTTATTTCGATGCCCACCCAGACATAAAACTTAATTGCAGGATGTGTCTTGCCTTGGCTGTTGGGTTCAAAGCATCCCTGCAGCGCCTTAGATGAATGGAATAAACATGGCAGGTGAGAGTGGGAAGTGTGGAGGGGAAGGAAATTCAGAAAGCTGAATCTGCAAAGAGTTATTTTGCTAAGGAACAAGAAATCCTGAAAGAAAGAACTCATGTGTGTGTATATGAACACCCAGGTAGTTCTAATGAACGCACTTTATCCAGTCCCTAAAAAAGGATGGGAAACCAAAGCAACCATGCTGAAGGCAGCCATCAGATTTCATCAGAACAACTAACAAGTCTCACAGGAAACAAGAGCACTGGATAACCAAAGGGAGCCACGTGCACAAACTCCCAAGTACAAGACCAAGAACGAGAAAATCAGCAAACACTCTCCAGACATGTCACAGAGACCACAGAGAAAACAGATCGAATTAAAAAGGAAATACCTTGATGGTGGAAGTTCGTACAGATAACAGGGGATCATCCACAAGATAGGACAATCCCTACGGGACAACATGCCAACAAAAGATAAAAACACAATTGATTGTCCATTCCGGCATTCAGTTTAGTCCCAGCACTGCATCTCTTGCCTCAGCATTCCAGCTCACTCAAGTTTGAATGGGCAACAGGACCATTCACCAAACCTTGCCTGAATCAGATCCCTTTGTTCCTTCCTTCTTAAGCTTTTGAATGTTATGTTCATGGAAACAGAACAAAACCCATCACAACTTCATTACTTTGATCTTTCCAGAGCCGAAGGTGAAGGAAAACAAAGTTTCAGCTGCTGATTCACAAGCCACAAATTGGAATTGCTTTGCCAATGGGTGTGGGGTTTGATCATCCTCTGTGAAAACACAGATGAAAGGTTTGGGCTGAAGGACTGGATTTGATGCACTCAGCTCTTGGAGAAAACATGGCATGTGAATGTCCATACTCAATCTGCGAGTTGGAATGAGAGGAAAAAACCTCCTTTTGTTTGGACAAACTCCATCTGTTGTGCTAATATGACAAAGTAATCTCTGTTGTGGCAGCTACAAGTACTCCAGGGTCACTTTGTCATCTGGCACAGCAGATTTGTGAGCCATTCACAGCCATTCGGCTCGAAGTGTGTGCCAGTGACAGCCCAGACACCGTGGCCATAAATAATGTACTTTGAGAGTCCTCTCTGGTTTAAGGAAAGGTGAATTGCCCATTAAAACAAGTTTGCAACCATGGTACATTCCTCATTCCATTCCTGCAACTCGGTCACAAAATGACTCTTCAGTGTTTAAAAATGCTTTTACTACGATTTAAATTTTTGGGGAGGAGAACTGTTGCACAGCGTTTTAATAGATGATGTGAACTACAGAATTCCCACACAAACCCATTGAACTATTTGGATTGATAATTCCAGGCCGGAATCCAAACTTGCTGGGTGATTTGGTGCTGCATCACGGTAATAACTGGCTGAAAAATGCAGGGGAGAACACATTTAAATATTGTGCAGATTCTCTCTCTGGGTTTTAATGAAAAGCCAAGTATTGCTGTTATTGCCATTCTCTGCTGCAAAGAGCAACATTTGGCACGTTTTCAATGCCTGAGACTCCCTGTCTGAGCAGGTTTGTGTGCTGGAGGCAATCCATCTTTGTTAGGCTGATTCAGCCAGGTTTTAGGGTACTACACCCACAAATTAGGGTGGTATTACACCCACAAATTAGGGTGGTACTGCATCCACAAATTGGGGTCCACTTTGGCCACGGTGCTTCCAGCACTCACCAGCTCATTAGTAATGGAGCAAGCCCTGCAGAGCCTGGAGATGTTCACCTGCCCTGTGCAGAGGTCAGAATTTCTATAAGCTTCTATAAAATCAGGCCTTGCAAGGGCAGGCCCTGCAGGAAGGGCTGTCAGCTTTTGTTTGCTTCACCCAGTCTGTTCAGGTTTTGAAATGGAAGTATTTTTGTGGAATATGGGTTGTAGTAGTGAAGGTTTTAAGCACAGAGTTCTAAACTGAAGAGTCAGGTTGTGAAATAATCTGCTGGTTATGTAACATCCAAAACTGGTCGAAATAATGGCAAGATGAGTCTTATAAAACAAATTCAATAGTCATTGATACAGGAAGAATCAGTTCACTGTCCTTGGCACGGTGACCTTTAGAGCTCATTGGGCTCAGAGGTCACTAATTAATCAATCAGCATCTTCTTCCAGTGTATCTCTGAGGCCTAAGTGGTGTTATTCCAGCATAAACCAAACTATGGGAGAGAAGGTGATTTATCTAAAAGAAAGCTCTTGCAAGTCAGAAATCAAAAGTACATTTGATGATGGATGCAGATAGAAAAAGGCATGAATATTTCAAGTGTTAACCTCGCTTCACTCTTTCTAGAATGAATCATGGTCTAGATAATGTGTTCCTTTACTGCAGAACCTTTTATATAAACCTGGAAGCAAAACATATGTATCAAAGAAACATCTGAAATGTTCCCAGAAGCTTCTGCATACACAATCATTTAATAATAAAAAACCAAAACTCTCACTCCCAACACCTTGCACGATGCAAACACAAAAGTCATGCTGTAGAAACTGCTTGGCTGGCTTTGAGATAAATTACCTGCCCTTGTAACCAGACTGAAATGAGAAAAGATATGTGCAACCTTTAAACCCTTTAATAGAGTTCATCTGCTCTGCGCCATCTCGAGGGCTAAAGGTTATTTGTTTTCCAGCCTGTGGGCACTGGTGACCAGGCTGTGGTTTGGAGTCACCAACAGCATCTTCTTCCTGTTAAGGCAGCAGAACTGTCCTTTATTGCTAATTAGCAGGAGGGATGGGTGTACATGATGTGTGACTGACAGCACAGGACAAATGAAATTTAGTTCTCTTTCAGAAGCACTGAAGAAATTAAACTTGTTGTTTCTGTGATCTCTCCAATCCCGTGCTGAAAACCTTCAGGTGACCTTGACTGAGCAACCTGCTGCTGGCTTTGTGCAGGTGTGGGTGGCCGAGGAGGAGCAGATAATCACATCTTTATCCCTTTGCACAGGGATTGCTTTTATTATTCTAAGAGGACCGCGAAATAGAAGTGCAGAGTATGAGGAGCTTTTGTATCAGCCCCTCTGGCACAGGTGTGGGTGACCAAGGGCCACCTGAGAGCTTTCCATGGGTGCCCCTTGTCCCTGGAAAGCCCGGGGCAGGCACACGGAGCTGGTCGCTGGAAGAGGAGTGTGTTGGTACTTACGGTTGTTTTTTCCAGGCAGTGCAGCAGATGGTGGTGTTGGCTTTCGATTAAGGAGGTGCCTTTAGTCATGTGCTGTTCCTCTTCGGTGGATCCCTGAATAGCCACAAAAAGAGAGGGGGGAAACAAAACCCAAGCCAGGTGTAAAGTCATGAAAACAAACAGAACTACCAGTACCAGCATGAGCTTTCACGAGGGTAAAGATAACAATTTCAGCGTTGCGAGCTCTCAGGGTTTTCTCGTGGCTCTTAGGAGGTTTCCTCAATGTTTTTCTTAATTATTTGGCTTGTAAACTGAAGTGAGGAGCTCAGCTTTGATTCCAAACCCATGTATTTCTAGGTATTTCATAGCTGGGGAGGAAATGTGGGGAGAACTGACATATGATGCCAAGTCTCAGGAGCCGGAATGCGAAGAGAAAAAGAACCTGCACCGTTGTATTTTTCCCAAATGCATTAAGACTTCTAGGCTTGACGTGACCTTTGAATGCCAACAGATGTCCCCTGAACTCTGGTCTCTGTAAGGAGACAAAACACAAGCTGTCCAGTCTTCTCTGAGCCCAAAGCCTGGCTCTGCCTGACCTGCTGGGCTGGGCCCCTGGGAACTTGAGTGTGTCATGGCCAAAACCTCCTGAGTCACAGCACCACGTCAGGGCAGAAAACGTGAGCCTTGGGCTGTTTCCAGAGTCAGGACTCCCTGCTCTGTCTCTTCTCTTCATGGGCAGCAACAATTGTTTGCCAGACCTGCAGTGTATTAAAAGGGGGGTGATCTTGCCCTGCCTCTGGTTCTTTTTTGGGGGTTATAGCATGTCCTGAGGACTGGGCTTGGTGCAAACAATGTGTGTAACCCTTCCTGTGGCCAAACTTGCTTTGAAAGGGAGGGGGAAGGGAGGAACTGGCAGACACTATGAATGAAAGAGTTAAAATATATACACGATCCTATTCAAACATACTTAGAATCATGGAATATCCTGAGCTGGAAGGGACCCACGAGGATTGTTGAGTCCAACTCCTGGCCCTGCACAGACACCCCAACAATCCCAGCCTGTTCCTGAGTGTTATCCAAACCCTCCTGGAGCTCTGGCAGCCTTGGGGCCGTGCCCACTGCCCTGGGGAGCCTGGGCAGTGCTCACCACCCTCTGGGGGAAGAACCTTCTCCTGAGATCCAACCTAACCCCGCCCTGACACAGCTCCAGCCCTTCCCTCAGGTCTTGTCCATGATCACTTCTAATGAAGGAGCCTTGTGCAGCAGTGGCAGAGGGTTAATCTTTCCATGGAATGTGGTAACAGTTCCTCAGGAGAAGGAAGGTCCCACCTGCATTAGTTTCTCATGGATCGTGGCTCTCAGTAACACAGCATCCTGTGATTTATGTTTCAGTAACACAGCACCAGGAGTCCTGCAAACTGCCCAGGAACCCTCTGTGCATCACTTAGCACAAAACCAGGACCAGCCCAGCCTGTGGCAGAGCCCTCACCAGCCACATACTTGACTCATTATACAGGACCCCCTGTACACCTGGGAATCAGCATTCCCTTGCCCCCCTGTGCCCTCAGACTGCTGAAACGTGGGCAACAAATCTGTAAGCTAATTCAGAGCAGGTGTGTTTAGGCAGCCTGTGCCATTTGGGAAGTTATTGGGTCCAGCTGAAAGTATTTAGGCTGAAATACTATTAAAAGGCGTGGCCCCACGTGGGGGAAGAAGAATAAGAAGAGCTGAGGGAGAGTGCTCTGCTTTGGATTGTCTGATGCTGTGTTGGGAAGACTTCTTGGGGCTTTCCTGCTGGCCTGCTCGTGGTTTCTGCATCAGGTATGTGCATGTGGTGATTTGGGGAAGAGCTGCTCAACCTCCCAGAGTAGAAATTGGGGTTGTTTAGAGAGTTTCTGTGCTGTTGGAGAGTCAGAGTTATTTTTCTCCCTTTCTCTATTGTGTTGTGGCAGATTTAAGATTTGGGTTTTTAAGGATATTCTCTTACTACTGCTGCCATTGAAGTTCCTGGTCTTGAAACTTGCAGTGCTATTGTGATGTTTTAATCTGTGTGTGTCTTTAAGGGTGAGCATTTTTAAAGGCAATGATGTGTGTTAAAATAGCAATTAAGGCTTATAAAATGTTTTCCACAAGTAAGGGGTGCCTGATATTTTGTGCAATGCCTGAATCTTAAAGTCAAAAAGGGATGTGTATGGCTTGAATCTCTGCTTAGGCAGAAACCAGCAATATCTAACTGTTCAAAAGAGGAAATGGGTGGGATGGGAGACAAGGCAGAACATCTTGTCAGAAGTGCCAAGACATTGCTTGTTGCTCTCAGGGGGGTCGAATTCATCTATGGTTGAAGCACTGCAGTGAAACACACCCCTGTGTCCCAGTGATTCACTGCAAATGCCTCTTCTGGATGCCATTTCCAGGCTGGTGCTGTGATCCTTAAGTGAAGGAATAACTCTGCCTCTGACAGATGCCAAAACACAGCTGAAGTGGTACATTGAGAAAGCTGACTTACACAGAATTACTAGATTCCTGTGGGAATGCATCTTAGGCAAGTTATGGGGTGTGGTTTTTTTTTGTGTTGTTGCTGTTGTTTTGGAAGATGAGCATTCCCAGAAGTATTTTTAGAAGTGGCCTGGGAAAAAAGAAAAAAAGATTGGTTCCATTTCTCTTATTAACAGTCCTCTTGGTGAGGTAACACATCTAGCAGGTCCTGTTGGTACCTGCTGAGATCACTGACTTCACTGGAGTCTGTGTTGGGATATTTCCCATGAAGGTCCTTGGAAACCTTAAAGAGCAGATATGATGCTGCTCTAAAACACTGGGAAAGGAGAGAGGAAGAGCACATATTGCAAACAGTATCTTTTTATGAGGATTTGCTTGGGAGGAAATCTAAATGGGATCTGAGAGCAAAGATAGGGCTTTGATACCTCTGGTAGGAGTCTCAAGCCAATTGCTGAGTGTTGGCAGCACAGCTCAGTCTCTCCCTGTGCCTCCCACCACAAAGCTGGGCTTGTCCCCGAGGGAAATGGCTCAAGGGATGGCACTGACCAGGAATAAGTGGAATATCAGAGAGTGTGGCTGTAACTTATCTTCCTTTTGGTTTTTTTTTTCTTTTTCATTCAGCTCAGTGTTTCTAGAAACAAAGAGCAGGCAACCACTGAGACAATCCTTAGTGGAAATTAGGCATGAGACCTGCAGGAAGTCCTGCCCTAGGACAGTGACAGTGCCAACATCACAGAAACTGGGCACTTTGACAGAACTGTTGAGGAAAGTGAACCTACAGAGGTTGTATTAGTGGTACTGCAGGCAAACAAAAATCTGTGTCTTCATTAGAGGAGTCTGGCTGTAATGGAAAGCTGGGGGGAGGCAGAGGGGATGGTTTGCTTTTGGAGCCGGGATGCCAGTTCTGCAAGGGTTTGATGCCAGCTGCCATTCAGTTTGTTCTTGGAAGACATTCAGTGAACTGCTGGTTGCTTGGAGGGAGGCTGAAACACACTGAAATCCAAAATACTTCCACTTTACCTCTCTTTGAGTGCCTCATCACACAGACTGGGGCCCTGGTGAACCAAGATGAGCTGGTTCAGGGGTTGAACTGTCCCTGCCCATGGGAGCAGCTACAGGGCTTATCTATGGTTAAGCAGGTTGTGCTTGTGAAAAGGCACAAGACCTCACAACCTCCTGTTCCTAGGATATACAGCTCCCAGCATTTCAGCTAAAAGGGAATTTCAGCTGGCTGTACAAGGAGATTAGTGCTAAGAGGATATGTAGGCTGCTGCCATGGGAAGGAGCTCACCATCCCTTGAGCACTTTTGACATAAAGCCCACTTAAAAAAAAAAAATCTCTAAATGAGAAGAAAACAGTCTGAGTACTTGGTGTCTAGATGGCAAATGCCACAAATACACATGTTTGTGAAGCAAGAGCCTGTATTCTTGCTGGAAGCAGATCCCCTTCCTGCTGCTGTCCTTGGATGAATCCTGTCCTTCCCTCTTTCTTTACTTTGATATGAGGTTACAGGCTGAAGACGTGCTGTTCCCTTGGAAGATGGTGTCAGTGTATTCATTCTGGTGCTAATGAAAGGACATTCTGGCACATGTTCTGGGCTCCTGAACAGTCCTTATTTTCCAATTTATTAGCTGGACTGCAGAGCCACAGCCAGGATACCTTGTGGGGCAGTGACCCTCCAAGTGTCAGGCTGCCAGGCGATGTGCTGGGCACTTGTAAAACAATAACACATGTGGGATTGCTGCTGATGGAAGTGATAATATCTGGTCATGGCCACGGAGTAATTGCAGTTGGAATTACTGCTGGGTGACAAACCAGCCCTAAGGCAATCTGGCCATGTGCAGTCCATTACTGTGAGCATGAATCCTGGGCAAGGTGTCAAAATGGGATGTGCACCTGACCACTGAAGCAGTTTGATCCCAATTTGACTGACAAATATGCACAGTATGTAGATAATATTTTGGTGCCTAATATAGCAACTGCAGAAGTCACATTCCTTCATATTTTTACAGCTTAAAAAATTTGGCTGTCTAGACTATGCTGTCATTCACATTTTGTACCCTTCAGAATATGCCATAAAATGAAAGGACGTAAAATCTTGCCTTGTGGAGTTAAAATGGTCATGTAAAGCATGTTGTGCAGTTGTGTAATTAATGAGTGCCACTGCCTGGGGATGGAGGGATGTGTTGGGTCTTGATTCAGGCCCTCAGGGTAGTCCAAGATCACTTCTTGGTGCTCATGCAGGTGCCAGGAAGGGCTTTGGCAAGTTCATCATTTTAGTAAATTAGTAAAAATTTGGGAATTTAGTGAATTAAAAAAGTATAATTGCCATATATCACAGGTGAATGGTAATTCTTTGACTATTTCAACAGGAAGTTCCTTCAGGTGGGGATATATTTTCATAGAGTATTAATACAAGTGTACACAGGATTTTCAAAGTGGGATTTGTGCATCTCCCTGAGCTGTGGGGGGGTCGTGTTAGCATTTTCACCCTTCATCTAGTGGAAGGCTCCCTGCCCAATGCAGGGGGTTGGAACAAGATGATCTTTAAGGTCCCTTCCAACTCAAACCATGTTGTGATTTAGAGTTCTAAACCCACCAGAAAACAAGTTGCACTCAGAAAACCCTGCAAAAACCCAATCTAGGTGTTACTATATATCTGAATTTAGTTAAAGGAGTAAAAAAAAATCCTCTAGAACCTCTTTAGAAGTGTTTTTGTTTTCATTCCTGTGTCTACAGTAGCTTTGTAGCCAACAAAATTATCCCTTTTCCACTTATTTTTGGGCAGGTGCCAAGAAATGAACCCATTCAGCCAAATATTTCTCTCAACCTCATGCATTTTGGACTCCAAGTGTTGGTGCGTCAGCTGCTCTTCCCTGAGTGGTCTTGGCAGGGAGTTTTGGTTGACAAGAGAAGTGTGGAGATTCTTGTTGGGATGACAGGCTGGAAGATCAAGTGCAAATTGAGTGTCCCTGCGAAGCTCTTCTGGCACTTTTAAAAACCTGAAATTTAAAGCTTAGAAGGAAATTTTAAGTTTTTAGTCAAATTTTTGCTTGTTCCTGGGTAATGAAAAAGCAAAATTCTGGCGGAGTTGGCTTCCCTGAGCCTTTCCTGGATGGGGATAAGGTTCTGGGAGAGGTGTGACCAGTCTGCCTGGTCTTTGCTTGATAAAGAAACTTCTCTTGAACTGCTCAACAGCAACATATGGTTGAAGAAACAGATTTCTGAGTGCTGCTGCCATTCACAGAGCAGAAGACAACGTTGGATGTGTAGTCAGAAGGATAAAACTTGTTTTGGAGGGGAGAACAGAAACTGATCTGGGCACCCCACCTTCCAAATCTGTACTTGGTACCAAGTGCTGTTGTAAAGTCACTTTAAAAACTACTCCAGTTGCAAAGGGCCAGATTTCTTGATCTCAGGCTGAACTGAGCACCTTCCCACGGGCAGAACAAGGTGCTGCACGACTTGCCTGTGCTGTGCCCACTGAACTGGGGTAGGCCCTTGGAGCAGCTTTCACTGAGAGCTGAAAGGGTTCTTCACTTTTGATTTTATGCAGTATACGAAGGTTGGAAAAGATCTCCAAGATCTGAGTCCAATATTTGACCCATCCCCACCTTGTCCCCCAGCCCAGAGCTCTGAGTGCCACATCCAGTTGTTTCTTGGACACCTCCAGGGCTGGGCACTCCAAACCTCCCTGGGCAGCCCCTTTCAACCCTGACCCCCCTTTCCATGAAGAAATTCCTCCTGCTGTCCTACCTGTCCCTTCCCTGGCACAGCCTGAGGCTGTTCCCTCCCCTTTTGTCCCTGTTCCCTGGGAGCAGAGCCCGACACCCCCCTGGATCCCCCCCTCTTCTCAGGGAGTTGCAGAGCCAGAAGGTCCCCCCTGACCCTCTTTTTCTCCAGGATGAGCCCCCCCAGCTCC